>JAVTVY010012427.1:0-55999 GCA_036873755.1 Hanleya hanleyi
AAACTGCTATTAAGTTTCTAGCCTGTTTCCGGTTGCGCAGAAACAGGTCGGAAACGGACATAGGTTTCCGCTAAGATTCCGGTGCACGGAGACTGGACGGAAAGCTGTCCTTAAATTTCCGCTACAGTGGACACTGGTCAGAAACTGATGTCAGTTTCCGTTCTGTTTGCAATCCAGCGGAAATGGACTGGAAACTGGTAATGAAATTTCCAACCTGTTTCCGCCCAGATTACGCTCCAACGGAATCTGGCTAGAAACTGATGTCAGTTTCCACTCCGGGTTCTCCATTTCTTTGGGAACACCTGTACAATCATATCTAAACAGGTGTATGTGGTTGTTAACTGCCGAGTGCAGCGAGGCGTTTAAAAATTAGGCCGGGGGCCTGGGGGCCGCCAGAAACCCCACATGCTCTGTGGTGCAATCTGAGCCATTTTGGGATGAAAATTCCTAGCACGGGGTATTTTTATGTAGCATTCAGCAATTAAGCTACCCCGTCCCAGCATGCCCAGTCACCCCCATGTAGCCCATGAAGCCAGATTTCTATTAAGCTTACATAACAATATCAAACAGGTGGATTAAGAAAAATCAACATTAAGTAAGAACTTGGTAGATTTTGAAGTGGAAGCTAAACAAATAGGCTTATGCTGTGTGAAGAAATTTGACCTGGCCTAAACTGTTCTGAAATCTGAACATCATGCCAAATCTACATAAAATCTTCTTTTGGGGGGGGGGGGATATCTTTATGCTCAAAATTGTATCAGGATAATTGCAAAAATAGGTTCATTTATAGTGTTGAGAATTAATTGTCGCTTAATATGCCGTCATTGGCTTTAACGGGTGAATTTGACGACCCCATTGTCGTTGTTGTTGTAACTGGCACTGCATCAAAATGTTCGACATAGTCACATTTTGAGTCGCTGTCATTAATATTCGGCGGTACTGTACTGACAGCATCGCCATCCCCGTGAAAAGATCATCTTTTATTTCGTTTGAAGGGTTCGCTCAAACTCAGTTGTCAACGTTTCATTTCGAAAATTTCCCCTCAACCCCGTACAGTCATTCCACAGGCAGCTGGTCATTCTGTCGACGACTAAAACCGGAAGCCCAATGTACGACGCTTCTGATTGGCTCATCTATTGTATTCAACCAATCAACAGGATTATAACATCGCAAAACCGGAAACAGGCCATGTTATGCAGTGTATAGATTCCGTTACCGTAAGGTTAGAGGAAGTTTGACTTTTTCCTATTTCATACCCTGTGAAAAGATCATCTTTTATTTCGTTTGAAGGGTTCGCTCAAGCTCAGTTGTCAACGTTTCATTTCGAAAATTTCCCCTCAACCCCGTACAGTCATTCCACCAATCTCGAAACCAGAGCTATCCGGTCCTGTCCTCCCTACTATGCTCTGGGAGGGCGCTCGGCAGTACGATCGGTCATTGGATAGAAAACAAAACCCTAGAATTTAGAACATAACGAGAGCGTATCTGTGGGATCAAGCCGACGTCCCGACGTCATGAATGTTACGAACGCGTCTGAAAGATGACGTAGCCTACTAGAATTCATAAATGCATTCTTGCGAAACATTTTTTTATTCTGACGTCATGACGTTATGACACTGGCCATGAAAATGACTCATGACTGACGTTCTATAAAGAATAGGATATGTTTCAATGGAACCGGAAGGGGCCACGTGAAAGAATTTTTCAATGTATTATGGGACCAATTTTCAGCGACCGTCGTCCCAGGGGTTCGTCGGAGCGGCCAATTTTCCAGCGGAGAGCGACCCCTGGTGGCGAGGTTGTCATTCCACAGGCAGCTGGTCATTCTGTCGACGACTAAAACCGGAAGCCCAATGTACGACGCTTCTGATTGGCTCATCTATTGTATTCAACCAATCAACAGGATTATAACCTCGCAAACCGGAAACAGGCCATGTTATGCAGTGTATAGATTCCGTTATCGTAAGGTTAGAGGAAGTTTGACTTTTTCCTATTTCATACCCTGTCAAATGACATTACATGAATAAATGGTGACACGAGATACCTGGGATGAATCCATATAAATAGAGGTAAATCTTCGTCCATATTCCCCCCCTCCCCCCTCCCCAATTTAACACATCCCAGCCCCACCCACACACTTGCCTATATATTGTGGCGGCCAGTCTTAAATGTATGACAATTTGCAATTCCCCATGAATATATTTAAAATAGTTGCAATTTTTCAAGAATAATCGTGTACGTGGCTGATAAATTTGGAGCGCCCTATAGGCCTATATGCGAATAACATTCGTTGTTGTAGTTTGGGAGTCTTCTGAAATTAATGGGCAGGGGTTTTAAAAATTTGACAATTTTATTTATATTTTCTAGGCATTTTAATTAATTTTAAACTTTCATTTTATTCCAACGTGAACCCTAAAACGAAACTTGCAATAATCGAATTTCTTCCGTGAAATATCGGTACCAAAAATTCTCATATATATCCCAACATCGATACCAGAAGTGGATGAAACTTCATCCACTTTTGTTGATACTAGAATAAAATACCGGTACACCTTTTTGTTGAATTTGGACCACTGCTGGGAATAAGAAAAAATTATATACTATAAAAACATTTGTACACGATTGTTTCCAACTAAGAAACTGACTATGTATGTTCAGGTGGCTGTCTTAGCGTAACATTAAATTAACGCCCCTGGTAATTAATTTACAAACATGGGCACGCGATCCAATATAGTAAAGAATATAGTGAAACAGTACATGTATCATGCCTTCTTGTAGACTGGATCCAGCCCCTGTTTCATAATGTATTTTAAACGGGAAACAAGAGGAAGTAACTCTGCCTATTAGGAAATGCTTGAAACAGGGACTGGACGGAACGTCACAAGGGAGCTAACTTTACAAGAAAAAACTGCACAATATACTGTGCATTTTTTGTCACCAATGAAAACTCCGTATTCTGACCCCGGCCCCAACTCAAAGGATTTGATTGGTTCATTCATATACGCACGCTGGAAGCAATTAATGCGTTCATGTGACGTCAACAATGAGAATGACGTTACTACCATGACCTCAACAATGGGAATGACGTTATTGCCGAGACGTCACAATATGCCGTTAGAATGAAATTGATACAAATATTGCGACCGAAGGTAAAAACATGTCAATCGTCCAGACTAATCACGCCTCCAGATGGAATCTTTACACGACGAAACCCATCAAATCGTCCAGTCTCTATTTTAAAAATATTTTTTTCATTTTTTTTTCATTTTTTTTCTCATTCTATTTATTAAAGATCATTTTATTATTAATAATAGTACATATGAAATAGAGACTCATCCAGTCTAGCCTTCTTGATAATTAACACGATATAAATAAGGACTCTTCATCTAGTCTGCAACTTGTACGTGGCCCACTATTGGTATGTATTGGCCCCTCCCTCTGTTTTATTGATTGATGTGATTGTTCTAGTGATTGTACTCTGTCCTAAATGGGCTTGTTTCTAGTACAATAAATTGAATTGAATTGTCCCACGGTTTGGTGTTGCACTGACATGACCCATAACATTCCAATGCAAAACTCCTCACAGTAATGATAGGTCTCTGTCTATCTCGCCTTGAAGCAGTGATCAGCCATCGAAAATATAGTCCCCTGGCAAGGCATGTTATCGAGTTTAACTGGAATAAAATTACAAGCTAAATATAACAAATGCCACAAAACTTTCTGTCCGTACAAACGGCATGTGATTATTTGTTGGAACGAAGGTGGAAAACAGTCAAGACCAATTTGACCTTGGGAAGAGATCACGGCGCCCCACAGCAGTACGGATTGGGACTATTTTACAAATGGCTGCCTATTTCTTTTTCGTATGTGGAGCTATAATAAAGTACGGACGTATGTGTTAAAACCACTATAGGCACCACGCAGTCATTGGTTTAGAAATAGTTCGGGTGGTGGATTACCTGTGGTCATTGAGAAAGGATCGGAGCCTCCAAGAGCGGAGGGTGAGTGGAGAGACGCATAAAATCTAGACAAGTTTTGGCCATTATCCGTCTAATTCAGCAAAATCAAACCGTTCGCACAGGCATTATACCCCAGTTAGTTGGGATAATAAATTCCAGTTCTGCCAGCTCGACGGACGTTACTCTGGCTCTCGAGATGTTTGAAGCTCGTTCCAAATAAGCACCATGGTGCCAGTACACTTTTAGCGAGGATTTATCGTTTCAGATTAAAAAACGATACTTTTGAGATACACTGCCACAATATAGAGCGCGAGGATATGTCATACTAGATTATATAACTATGCTTTTGAGATTAAGCACCATGGTGCTTGTACACTGCCACAATACAGCGAGGATATGTCATTGAAAACTTTACAATCATATTTATAAGATTAAGCACCATGGTGCTAGTACACTGCCTCAATATAGCGAGAAAATGTCATTGAAAACTCCACAATCATATAAGATTAAGCACCATGGTGCTAGTACAAAGCCAGAGTATTATGAGGATATATCATTGAAAACTTTGTAAACATATTTATGAGATTAAGCACCATGGTGCTAGTACAATGCCAGAGTATAGCGACAATATGTCATTGAAAACTTTACAAACATATTTATAAGATTAAGCACCATGGTGCTAGTACACTACCTCAATATAGCCAGGATATGTCATTGAAAACTTCACAATCACATTTATGAGATTAAGCACCATGGTGCTAGTACAATGGGCCACAATATAGCGAGGATATGTCATTGAAAACTTCACAATCATATTTATGAGAATAAGCACCATGGTACTAGGACACTGGCACAACATAGCGAGGATATGTCACTGAAAACTTCACAATCATATTTATGAGATTAAGCACCATGGTGCTTGTACACTGCCACAATATAGCGAGGATATGTCATTGAAAACTTCACAATCATATTTATGAGATTAAGCACCATGGTACTAGTACACGGGCACAACATAGCGAGGATATGTCACTGAAAACTTCACAATCATATTTATGAGATTAAGCACCATGGTGCTTGTACACTGCCACAATATAGCGAGGATATGTCATTGAAAACTTCACAATCATATTTATGAGATTAAGCACCATGGTGCTAGTACACTGCCACAATATAGCGAGGATATGTCATTGAAAACTTCACAATCCTATTTATGAAATTAAGCACCATGGTGCTAGTACACTGCCACAATATAGCGAGGATATGTCATTGAAAACTTCACAATCATATTTATGAGATTAAGCATCATGGTGCTAGTACAACGCCAGAGTATGGCGAGGATATGTCATTGAAAACTTCGCAATCGTATTTATGAGATTAAGCACCATGGTGCTAGTACACTGCCACAATATAGCGAGGATATGTCATTGAAAACTTCACAATCATATTTATGAGATTAAGCACCATGGTGCTAGTACAACGCCAGAGAATAGCGAGGATATGTCATTGAAAACTTCACAATCATATTTATGAGCTTAAGCACCATGGTGCTAGTACACTGCCACAATATAGCGAGGATATGTCATTGAAAACTTCACAATCATATTTATGAGATTAAGCACCATGGTGCTAGTACACTGCCACAATATAGCGAGGATATGTCATTGAAAACTTCACAATCATATTTATGAGATTAAGCACCATGGTGCTAGTACACTGCCACAATATAGCGAGGATATGTCATTGAAAACTTCACAATCATATTTATGAGATTAAGCACCATGGTGCTAGTACAACGCCACAATATAGCGAGGATATGTCATTGAAAACTTCACAATCGTATTTATGAGATTAAGCACCATGGTGCTAGTACACTGCCACAATATAGCGAGGATATGTCATTGAAAACTTCACATTCATATTTATGAGATTAGGCACCATGGTGCTAGTACAACGCCAGAGAATAGCGAGGATATGTCATTGAAAACTTCACAATCATATTTATGAGATTAAGCACCATGGTGCTAGTACACTGCCACAATATAGCGAGGATATGTCATTGAAAACTTCACAATCATATTTATGAGCTTAAGCACCATGGTGCTAGTACACTGCTACAATATAGCGAGGATATGTTATTGAAAACTTCACAATCATATATATGAGATTTATCACCATGGTACTAGTACACTGGCACAACATAGCGAGGATATGTCACTGAAAACTTCACAATCATATTTATGAGTTTAAGCACCATGGTGCTTGTACACTGCCACAATATAGCGAGGATATGTCAATGAAAACTTCACAATCATATTTATGAGATTAAGCACCATGGTGCTAGTACACTGCCACAATATAGCGAGGATATGTCATTGAAAACTTCACAATCATATTTATGAGATTAAGCACCATGGTGCTAGTGCAACGCCAGAGTATGGCGAGGATATGTCATTGAAAACTTCACAATCATATTTATGAGATTAAGCACCATGGTGCTAGTACACTGCCACAATATAGCGAGGATATGTCATTGAAAACTTCACAATCATATTTATGAGATTAAGCACCATGGTGCTAGTACACTGCCACAATATAGCGAGGATATGTCATTGAAAACTTCACAATCATATTTATGAGATTAAGCACCATGGTGCTAGTACACTGCCACAATATAGCGAGGATATGTCATTGAAAACTTCACAATCATATTTATGAGATTAAGCACCATGGTGCTAGTACACTGCCACAATATAGCGAGGATATGTCATTGAAAACTTCACAATCATATTTATGAGATTAAGCACCATGGTGCTAGTACAACGCCAGAGTATAGCGAGGATATGTCATTGAAAACTTCACAATCATATTTATGAGCTTAAGCACCTTGGTGCTAGTACACTGCTACAATATAGCGAGGATATGTCATTGAAAACTTCACAATCATATTTATGAGATTTATCACCATGGTACTAGTACACTGGCACAACATAGCGAGGATATGTCACTGAAAACTTCACAATCATATTTATGAGTTTAAGCACCATGGTGCTTCTACACTGCCACAATATAGCGAGGATATGTCATTGAAAACTTCACAATCATATTTATGAGATTAAGCACCATGGTGCTAGTACACTGCCACAATATAGCGAGGATATGTTATTGAAAACTTCACAATCATATTCATGAGATTAAGCACCATGGTGCTAGTACACTGCCACAATATAGCGAGGATATGTCATTGAAAACTTCACAATCATATTTATGAGATTAAGCACCATGGTGCTAGTACAACGCCAGAGTATAGCGAGGATATGTCATTGAAAACTCCACAATCATATTTATGAGATTAAGCACCATGGTGCTAGTACACTGCCACAATATAGCGAGGATATGTCATCGAAAACTTCACGAACATATTTATGAGATTAAGCACCATGATGCTAGTACACTGCCACAACATAGCGAGGATATATCACTGAAGACTTCACAATCATATTTATGAGATTAAGCACCATGGTGCTAGTACACCTCCACAATATATCGAGGGTATGTCATTGAAAACTTGGCAATCATATTTATGAGATTAAGCACCATGGTGCTAGTACAACGCCAGAGTATGGCGAGGATATGTCATTGAAAACTTCACAATCATGTTTATGAGATTAAGCACCATGGTGCTAGTACACTGCCACAATATAGCGAGGATATGTCATTGAAAACTTCACAATCATATTTATGAGATTAAGCACCATGTTTCTAGTACACTGCCACAATATAGCGAGGATATGTCATTGAAAACTTCACAATCATATTTATGAGATTAAGCACCATGGTGCTAGTACAACGCCAGAGTATAGCGAGGATATGTCATTGAAAACTTCACAATCATATTTATGAGCTTAAGCACCATGGTGCTAGTACACTGCCACAATATAGCGAGGATATGTCATTGGAAACTTCACAATCATATTTATGAGATTAAGCACCATTGTGCTAGTACACTGGCACAACATAGCGAGGATATGTCACTGAAAACTTCACTATCATATTTATGAGATTAAGCACCATGGTGCTTGTACACTGACACAATATAGCGAGGATATGTCATTGAAAACTTCACAATCATATTTATGAGATTAAGCACCATGGTGCTAGTACACTGCCACAATATAGCGAGGATATGTCATTGAAAACTTCACAATCATATTTATGAGATTAAGCACCATGGTGCTAGTACACTGCCACAATATAGCGAGGATATGTCCTTGAAAACTTCACAATCATATTTATGAGATTAAGCACCATGGTGCTAGTACACTGCCACAATATAGCGAGGATATGTCATTGAAAACTTCACAATCATATTTATTAGATTAAGCACCATGGTGCTAGTACAACGCCAGAGTATAGCGAGGATATGTCATTGAAAACTCCACAATCATATTTATGAGATTAAGCACCATGGTGCTAGTACACTGCCACAATATAGCGAGGATATGTCATTGAAAACTTCACAATCATATTTATGAGATTAAGCACCATGGTGCTAGTACACTGGCACAACATAGCGAGGATATGTCACTGAAAACTTCACAATCATATTTATGAGATTAAGCACCATGGTGCTAGTACACCTCCACAATATATCGAGGATATGTCATTGAAAACTTGGCAATCATATTTATGAGATTAAGCACCATGGTGCTAGTACAACGCCAGAGTATGGCGAGGATATGTCATTGAAAACTTCACAATCATGTTTATGAGCTTAAGCACCATGGTGCTAGTACACTGCCACAATATAGCGAGGATATGTCATTGAAAACTTCACAATCATGTTTATGAGATTAAGCACCATGGTGCTAGTACACTGCCACAATATAGCGAGGATATGTCATTGAAAACTTCACAATCATATTTATTAGATTAAGCACCATGGTGCTAGTACAACGCCAGAGTATAGCGAGGATATGTCATTGAAAACTCCACAATCATATTTATGAGATTAAGCACCATGGTACTAGTACACTGCCACAATATAGCGAGGATATGTCATTGAAAACTTCACAATCATATTTATGAGATTTATCACCATGGTACTAGTACACTGGCACAACATAGCGAGGATATGTCACTGAAAACTTCACAATCATATTTATGAGTTTAAGCACCATGGTGCTTGTACACTGCCACAATATAGCGAGGATATGTCGTTGAAAACTTCACAATCATATTTATGAGATTAAGCACCATGGTGCTAGTACACTGCCACAATATAGCGAGGATATGTTATTGAAAACTTCACAATCATATTTATGAGATTAAGCACCATGGTGCTAGTACACTGCCACAATATAGCGAGGATATGTCATTGAAAACTTCACAATCATCTTTATGAGATTAAGCACCATGGTGCTAGTACAACGCCAGAGTATAGCGAGGATATGTCATTGAAAACTCCACAATCATATTTATGAGATTAAGCACCATGGTGCTAGTACACTGCCACAATATAGCGAGGATATGTCATTGAAAACTTCACGAACATATTTATGAGATTAAGCACCATGATGCTAGTACACTGCCACAATATAGCGAGGATATGTCATTGAAAACTCCACAATCATATTTATGAGATTAGGCACCATGGTGCTAGTACACTGCCACAATATAGCGAGGATATGTCATTGAAAACTTCACAATCATATTTATGAGATTAAGCACCATGGTGCTAGTACACTGCCACAATATAGCGAGGATATGTCATTGAAAACTTCACAATCATATTTATGAGATTAAGCACCATGGTGCTAGTACAACGCCAGAGTATAGCGAGGATATGTCATTGAAAACTTCACAATCATATTTATGAGCTTAAGCACCATGGTGCTAGTACACTGCTACAATATAGCGAGGATATGTCATTGAAAACTTCACAATCATATATATGAGATTTATCACCATGGTACTAGTACACTGGCACAACATAGCGAGGATATGTCACTGAAAACTTCACAATCATATTTATGAGTTTAAGCACCATGGTGCTTGTACACTGCCACAATATAGCGAGGATATGTCAATGAAAACTTCACAATCATATTTATGAGATTAAGCACCATGGTGCTAGTACACTGCCACAATATAGAGAGGATATGTCATTGAAAACTTCACAATCATATTTATGAGATTAAGCACCATGGTGCTAGTACAACGCCAGAGTATGGCGAGGATATGTCATTGAAAACTTCGCAATCGTATTTATGAGATTAAGCACCATGGTGCTAGTACACTGCCACAATATAGCGAGGATATGTCATTGAAAACTTCACAATCATATTTATGAGATTAAGCACCATGGTGCTAGTACAACGCCAGAGAATAGCGAGGATATGTCATTGAAAACTTCACAATCATATTTATGAGCTTAAGCACCATGGTGCTAGTACACTGCCACAATATAGCGAGGATATGTCATTGAAAACTTCACAATCATATTTATGAGATTAAGCACCATGGTGCTAGTACACTGCCACAATATAGCGAGGATATGTCATTGAAAACTTCACAATCATATTTATGAGATTAAGCACCATGGTGCTAGTACACTGCCACAATATAGCGAGGATATGTCATTGAAAACTTCACAATCATATTTATGAGATTAAGCACCATGGTGCTAGTACACTGCCACAATATAGCGAGGATATGTCATTGAAAACTTCACAATCATATTTATGAGATTAAGCACCATGGTGCTAGTACACTGCCACAATATAGCGAGGATATGTCATTGAAAACTTCACAATCATATTTATGAGATTAAGCACCATGGTGCTAGTACAACGCCAGAGTATAGCGAGGATATGTCATTGAAAACTTCACAATCATATTTATGAGCTTAAGCACCTTGGTGCTAGTACACTGCTACAATATAGCGAGGATATGTCATTGAAAACTTCACAATCATATTTATGAGATTGATCACCATGGTACTAGTACACTGGCACAACATAGCGAGGATATGTCACTGAAAACTTCACAATCATATTTATGAGTTTAAGCACCATGGTGCTTCTACACTGCCACAATATAGCGAGGATATGTCATTGAAAACTTCACAATCATATTTATGAGATTAAGCACCATGGTGCTAGTACACTGCCACAATATAGCGAGGATATGTTATTGAAAACTTCACAATCATATTTATGAGATTAAGCACCATGGTGCTAGTACACTGCCACAATATAGCGAGGATACGTCATTGAAAACTTCACAATCATATTTATGAGATTAAGCACCATGGTGCTAGTACAACGCCAGAGTATAGCGAGGATATGTCATTGAAAACTCCACAATCATATTTATGAGATTAAGCACCATGGTGCTAGTACACTGCCACAATATAGCGAGGATATGTCATTGAAAACTTCACGAACATATTTATGAGATTAAGCACCATGATGCTAGTACACTGCCACAACATAGCGAGGATATATCACTGAAGACTTCACAATCATATTTATGAGATTAAGCACCATGGTGCTAGTACACCTCCACAATATATCGAGGGTATGTCATTGAAAACTTGGCAATCATATTTATGAGATTAAGCACCATGGTGCTAGTACAACGCCAGAGTATGGCGAGGATATGTCATTGAAAACTTCACAATCATGTTTATGAGATTAAGCACCATGGTGCTAGTACACTGCCACAATATAGCGAGGATATGTCATTGAAAACTTCACAATCATATTTATGAGATTAAGCACCATGTTTCTAGTACACTGCCACAATATAGCGAGGATATGTCATTGAAAACTTCACAATCATATTTATGAGATTAAGCACCATGGTGCTAGTACAACGCCAGAGTATAGCGAGGATATGTCATTGAAAACTTCACAATCATATTTATGAGCTTAAGCACCATGGTGCTAGTACACTGCCACAATATAGCGAGGATATGTCATTGGAAACTTCACAATCATATTTATGAGATTAAGCACCATTGTGCTAGTACACTGGCACAACATAGCGAGGATATGTCACTGAAAACTTCACTATCATATTTATGAGATTAAGCACCATGGTGCTTGTACACTGACACAATATAGCGAGGATATGTCATTGAAAACTTCACAATCATATTTATGAGATTAAGCACCATGGTGCTAGTACACTGCCACAATATAGCGAGGATATGTCATTGAAAACTTCACAATCATATTTATGAGATTAAGCACCATGGTGCTAGTACAATGCCACAATATAGCGAGGATATGTCCTTGAAAACTTCACAATCATATTTATGAGATTAAGCACCATGGTGCTAGTACACTGCCACAATATAGCGAGGATATGTCAGTGAAAACTTCACAATCATATTTATTAGATTAAGCACCATGGTGCTAGTACAACGCCAGAGTATAGCGAGGATATGTCATTGAAAACTCCACAATCATATTTATGAGATTAAGCACCATGGTGCTAGTACACTGCCACAATATAGCGAGGATATGTCATTGAAAACTTCACAATCATATTTATGAGATTAAGCACCATGGTGCTAGTACACTGGCACAACATAGCGAGGATATGTCACTGAAAACTTCACAATCATATTTATGAGATTAAGCACCATGGTGCTAGTACACCTCCACAATATATCGAGGATATGTCATTGAAAACTTGGCAATCATATTTATGAGATTAAGCACCATGGTGCTAGTACAACGCCAGAGTATGGCGAGGATATGTCATTGAAAACTTCACAATCATGTTTATGAGCTTAAGCACCATGGTGCTAGTACACTGCCACAATATAGCGAGGATATGTCATTGACAACTTCACAATCATGTTTATGAGATTAAGCACCATGGTGCTAGTACACTGCCACAATATAGCGAGGATATGTCATTGAAAACTTCACAATCATATTTATTAGATTAAGCACCATGGTGCTAGTACAACGCCAGAGTATAGCGAGGATATGTCATTGAAAACTCCACAATCATATTTATGAGATTAAGCACCATGGTACTAGTACACTGCCACAATATAGCGAGGATATGTCATTGAAAACTTCACAATCATATTTATGAGATTTATCACCATGGTACTAGTACACTGGCACAACATAGCGAGGATATGTCACTGAAAACTTCACAATCATATTTATGAGTTTAAGCACCATGGTGCTTCTACACTGCCACAATATAGCGAGGATATGTCATTGAAAACTTCACAATCATATTTATGAGATTAAGCACCATGGTGCTAGTACACTGCCACAATATAGCGAGGATATGTTATTGAAAACTTCACAATCATATTTATGAGATTAAGCACCATGGTGCTAGTACACTGCCACAATATAGCGAGGATAAGTCATTGAAAACTTCACAATCATATTTATGAGATTAAGCACCATGGTGCTAGTACAACGCCAGAGTATAGCGAGGATATGTCATTGAAAACTCCACAATCATATTTATGAGATTAAGCACCATGGTGCTAGTACACTGCCACAATATAGCGAGGATATGTCATCGAAAACTTCACGAACATATTTATGAGATTAAGCACCATGATGCTAGTACACTGCCACAACATAGCGAGGATATATCACTGAAGACTTCACAATCATATTTATGAGATTAAGCACCATGGTGCTAGTACACCTCCACAATATATCGAGGGTATGTCATTGAAAACTTGGCAATCATATTTATGAGATTAAGCACCATGGTGCTAGTACAACGCCAGAGTATGGCGAGGATATGTCATTGAAAACTTCACAATCATGTTTATGAGATTAAGCACCATGGTGCTAGTACACTGCCACAATATAGCGAGGATATGCCATTGAAAACTTCACAATCATATTTATGAGATTAAGCACCATGTTTCTAGTACACTGCCACAATATAGCGAGGATATGTCATTGAAAACTTCACAATCATATTTATGAGATTAAGCACCATGGTGCTAGTACAACGCCAGAGTATAGCGAGGATATGTCATTGAAAACTTCACAATCATATTTATGAGCTTAAGCACCATGGTGCTAGTACACTGCCACAATATAGCGAGGATATGTCATTGGAAACTTCACAATCATATTTATGAGATTAAGCACCATTGTGCTAGTACACTGGCACAACATAGCGAGGATATGTCACTGAAAACTTCACTATCATATTTATGAGATTAAGCACCATGGTGCTTGTACACTGACACAATATAGCGAGGATATGTCATTGAAAACTTCACAATCATATTTATGAGATTAAGCACCATGGTGCTAGTACACTGCCACAATATAGCGAGGATATGTCATTGAAAACTTCACAATCATATTTATGAGATTAAGCACCATGGTGCTAGTACAATGCCACAATATAGCGAGGATATGTCCTTGAAAACTTCACAATCATATTTATGAGATTAAGCACCATGGTGCTAGTACACTGCCACAATATAGCGAGGATATGTCAGTGAAAACTTCACAATCATATTTATTAGATTAAGCACCATGGTGCTAGTACAACGCCAGAGTATAGCGAGGATATGTCATTGAAAACTCCACAATCATATTTATGAGATTAAGCACCATGGTGCTAGTACACTGCCACAATATAGCGAGGATATGTCATTGAAAACTTCACAATCATATTTATGAGATTAAGCACCATGGTGCTAGTACACTGGCACAACATAGCGAGGATATGTCACTGAAAACTTCACAATCATATTTATGAGATTAAGCACCATGGTGCTAGTACACCTCCACAATATATCGAGGATATGTCATTGAAAACTTGGCAATCATATTTATGAGATTAAGCACCATGGTGCTAGTACAACGCCAGAGTATGGCGAGGATATGTCATTGAAAACTTCACAATCATGTTTATGAGCTTAAGCACCATGGTGCTAGTACACTGCCACAATATAGCGAGGATATGTCATTGACAACTTCACAATCATGTTTATGAGATTAAGCACCATGGTGCTAGTACACTGCCACAATATAGCGAGGATATGTCATTGAAAACTTCACAATCATATTTATTAGATTAAGCACCATGGTGCTAGTACAACGCCAGAGTATAGCGAGGATATGTCATTGAAAACTCCACAATCATATTTATGAGATTAAGCACCATGGTGCTAGTACACTGCCACAATATAGCGAGGATATGTCATTGAAAACTTCACAATCATATTTATGAGATTTATCACCATGGTACTAGTACACTGGCACAACATAGCGAGGATATGTCACTGAAAACTTCACAATCATATTTATGAGTTTAAGCACCATGGTGCTTGTACACTGCCACAATATAGCGAGGATATGTCGTTGAAAACTTCACAATCATATTTATGAGATTAAGCACCATGGTGCTAGTACACTGCCACAATATAGCGAGGATATGTTATTGAAAACTTCACAATCATATTTATGAGATTAAGCACCATGGTGCTAGTACACTGCCACAATATAGCGAGGATATGTCATTGAAAACTTCACAATCATCTTTATGAGATTAAGCACCATGGTGCTAGTACAACGCCAGAGTATAGCGAGGATATGTCATTGAAAACTCCACAATCATATTTATGAGATTAAGCACCATGGTGCTAGTACACTGCCACAATATAGCGAGGATATGTCATTGAAAACTTCACGAACATATTTACGAGATTAAGCACCATGATGCTAGTACACTGCCACAATATAGCGAGGATATGTCATTGAAAACTCCACAATCATATTTATGAGATTAAGCACCATGGTGCTAGTACACTGCCACAATATAGCGAGGATATGTCATTGAAAACTTCACAATCATATTTATGAGATTAAGCACCATGGTGCTAGTACACTGCCACAATATAGCGAGGATATGTCATTGAAAACTTCACAATCATATTTATGAGATTAAGCACCATGGTGCTAGTACAACGCCAGAGTATGGCGAGGATATGTCATTGAAAACTTCACAATCATATTTATGAGATTAAGCACCATGGTGCTAGTACACTGCCACAATATAGCGAGGATATGTCATTGAAAACTTCACAATCATGTTTATGAGATTAAGCACCATGGTACTAGTACACTGCCACAATATAGCGAGGATATGTCATTGAAAACTTCACAATCATATTTATGAGATTAAGCACCATGGTGCTAGTACAGCGCCGGAGTATAGCGAGGATATGTCATTGAAAACTTCACAAACATATTTATGAGATTAAGCACCATGGTGCTAGTACACTGCCACAATATAGCGAGGATATGTCATTGAAAACTTCACAATCATATTTATGAGATTAAGCACCATGGTGCTAGTACACTGCCACAATATAGCGAGGATATGTCGTTGAAAACTTCACAATTATATTTATGAGAAAGCACCATGGTGCTAGTACACTGCCACAATATAGCGAGGATATGTCATTGAAAACTTCACAATCATATTTATGAGATTAAGCACCATGGTGCTAGTACAACGCCAGAGTATAGCGAAGATATGTCATTGAAAACTTCACAATCATATTTATGAGATTAAGCACCATGGTGCTAGTACACTGCCACAACATAGCGAGGATATGTCACTGAAAACGTCACAATCATATTTATGAGATTGAGCACTATGGTGCTAGTACACTGCCACAATATATCGAGGATATGTCATTGAAAACTTCACAATCATATTTATGAGATTAAGCACTATGGTGCTAGTACAATGCCACAGTATTGTGCGAATATGTCATTCAATACACTACAATCATACTTATGAGATTAAGACCCTTGGTGCTAGTACGCTGCCACAATATAGCGAGGATTTGTCATTCCAAATTATATAACTATGCTTTTGACATTAAACACCCTGGTGCTTGTGCACTGCCACAATATAGCTAGGAAATGTGATTCCAGAATATATAGCTATGCTTTTGGGATTAAGCACCATGGTGCTACTACACTGACACAATATAGCGAGGATACGTCATTCCAGATTATATAACCATACTTTTGAGATTAAGAAGCATTGGGACGATTCACGGGCGTATAATGCATGAGCTGGTATTGCTCAGATGGCAGGAGCTTATCTGTGGATTAGAGCGGTTGTAGGTTCGGTTCCCACCGTCGATAAGTTATTCTTTCTCTAGAATACAATTTCCCAGTGAAAAATAAACAAAAATGGTTAGATTTTATCCAAATCTGATCATGACGAAGTTCGCAACAGAGTCATAACTTAAAGTTGCTGAAATGTCACAATAGGAATGCTTAGACATAGATGCATATAAAAGCCTATAGGCCTAGGCTGTAAGTTCCACTTGTAAATGGTCTTCAGCACGTCAGCTTTTCTAAACATAAAAGTAAGTGAGAACAACCTATAGAGGAGGTAAACAGCTTTCCTTATTGCCCATCTAAAAGGAAACAAATGCCTCTTCTTTGTTTTCTCAGGAAAACATGTCTAAGTTGCAAATCAGGAAAAAAAGATGAAAGGAACCGGTTATTATTCCGTCATATTCCCATCTTGAAATCCATACCACTGATCAATATTCTTTAACTGAAATTCTTTTTCTAAGACATATGCCTAGAGTTTTCCAGTCAGGCTTTGACTATGACTGATAATTTTAACACCATGTGTTAAGCGGCGTTCACAGGTCTCATACATGTAGCGGGTGAGGGTCAAACAAAGTTACGACTTTCAGCGCTAAACGATATATTTCTATCTTGAAATCCATACCACTGATCAATATTCTTTAACTGAAATTCTTTTTCTAAGACATATGCCTGAAGTTTTCCTGTCAGGCTTTGTTATGACTGATCATTTTAACATCATTTGTCACGCGGCGTTCTCAGGACCCGTACATGTAGCGGGTCAGGATCAAACAAAGTTACGACTTTTAGCGCTAAATATCTTGCATACTACGATATTATTTTGCTATCAGTATGCAACATTTCTAGTGCACACACGAAAAACTCTCTTAATGACGTCAAAAACGCCGAACATCGACTTATTTTATTCTGAAAAGAAATATCTGTTTCGTACAGACAAAATACCAAAATTTTATAGAAGTGTGCGTAGTGTAAAAACGCCGGTTAGGCATCACATGTTAAATGAGAAGAGGGTATATATAAGGTATAGGCCACGTCATTCAACCTCTTAAACTTTTAATCTCGTGAACTTTTGCCCCCCTTTGATCCTTTATTCTCGTGACCTGTTATCCCCTCTATTGCATGAGGTGGATGAATTGTCTATTGTTACGGACGGGAAAGTAGGTAGATTCCTGGACGGTATGCGACATTGTCATGTATTGGTATGGATATTGCGTGAGGAAGACCGCGACCTATCCTACGCGGTTGATGATCTTCTTATCTACGCTAATTAAATTGAACAGGCGTGAATTTCGTTGCACTCATTTTAACCCGTGTACATATCATTCCAGGCATGCATAGTACATGATTTATCCTAGCGTTGGATGAATGCACATCGGCCGATCGATGCATATCCATTGTTAGTCGGTTTGCCTCAATGGAAAGAGTAACAAATAGTGGCCTTGTCCGCCGAGGGTAAGTCCGTATGACTGAGTGACTGATACATATTCATGTCCGTGAATCCCTTCACGGTTAAATGTAATTTGTTAACTCTGCGGAGGCGAATGGTGACGGCCCTTAAATCGTCGCACCAGTGCAGTCGTACACTATATCACCATGTGTTCACATGCAAGTACGGGTATATAGGTGATGTAACTAAATTTGGAAGAAAACGCGCATGTGCAAATTAATTATATCATATTAATGCTCACTAATTCGAGTATCTCGAGACAAATAAACATATTAGTAACGCAATAATGGCGTCATATACCGGAAGTAGATATATGTATCTTCTGAACGTATAGCACGACTGTATCGAGTAGACTAAGCGCATTCTTGTAGAAAACGTCGAACGCAACAGGTCATCACTACAATATGTCAGCAGACGAATACATTGGCAACGCTCATAACTGGATAAAATTATACGCAGGCTAGACCTTTTTTAAGACAAGAAGCTCGTGCGAGAAGGAGACTAGTCCAACTCAAAATGTTGTAGAACGGGCTAAGGCAGAACTCGAAAGACAACGCTAGAAAGCCAGCATTTAAGTATCGCAACCAAGCGTTAAAAGAAAGCGGAAATGCTCTCTCTCCTATGCTTGCGCGATAGAGCCTAAGCAACGCGTGAAGGGGTCACGATTGGACATATTTTAATATATCAAGTGATTATATATTGCGTTATTCACCATGGAGGGAGGGAAGGATGGAGGAATGATTGGAGGGAGGGTGGGAGGCATGAATGATTGAAGGGGGAGGGGAAGGGAGGAATCATTGTAGAGAAGAATAGGAAGAGGAACTACCGGTCGGAGGGAGGAAGGAATGATTGGATGAAGGGGGAGTTGAATGAATGATTGAGCGGGAATAGCATAAAAATTGACAATTGCTCTTGGAATCAGTCTGTACTTTAGCAGTGGGGTAGAATGTCAGAAAATGTTTACGCGCCATGATAATATGCTGAAAGACGTTCGTATATTACATACACAAGAGAGTCATGCTACCCATTCAGGATCACGTTCGGAACACACAAATGAATTATAGATGAATCATCGTGAAAGGAAGAAAGTATACATCCCAAGGAGGAGTAGGTCCAACCTACTGATATGCGGACACGCATTAAATGTAAAACGTGGAACCACTGTTTACCTTTAATACGCTTCCGCATATCAGTAGGTTGGACAATCTCCTTGGGATGTAGATATTTTCTTCGCAGACACTGTCATCTGTATAGTAATTTCCTTTTACGTGGATTCCTCTCATCACTCATTTCCGTATTCTGTCCGTACATAACCCGTTTCCCATATGTACTGCAAGATCTTCAATAATCTGTTCTCGACTTGAAGAGAAATCACATCTTGGAGTTTGATTGGATATTATGTGTGACACCGGAACTGGTAAGTTTTGGCCTTGTGCCGGCTAAATTACGGATTATACACTGGCGCTGGATAGGGTTGTTGGAAATGCCCATGAGTAATTTCGCCGTCTCTTGGTACTAATTTTGTAATAAGTCTGTCATTCCCCTCCGTATGTGATTTCAAATCGTAGAATAGCTTTCCATACGGACGAGATGTAAATTCGTGAAATTTCACCATGAACCAAGACATATTCCAAGGAAAGATTCGTCTCCCGAATGTCCTAATTTGCTGTCTTGCAATACGGTTATTGAATAGAAACAAGTACTTCCACTTTAGTGTGATATCTCGAGATGCCTTGCCTTGTGGAAATAGATTCTGAGTCATATAAATTATCGATAAATTTCTGTGACGTTTGAAAATATTTTGTTTTGTCTGTTTTTTCGCTTTTTTCAAATACATATTTTAATATATCTATTTATGGTACCTTGAACGAAAACGAATCCACTGTTTTCAAAGTCACCATGTCTGCCACATACATGATACAATGTATATGAAAAGTCAAATCAGACAAAAATCCCATTTCAAACGTCAGGGATTTTTGCAATGTAAGCTCTACTTCTGGCTTGAGAATCTTTGATCAAGGGCGCTTTACTTAGTCGAGCCAGTTTCCGAAGTTAATTTTTTCTGGTCAGTTATAAAGTCTGCCCATTTTAATTAGGCTTCTGCAGTGGATAGGGGGGAGGGATATGGCCTAATGTCACACTTAAGTTTGTTTCACTCATATGGTGACAGTCAGTTCGGTTGGTGGAGAAAGGTAGAACCACCGCCCATCGGCAAGTAACTGACGAACTTTCACACATGGACCAGCTGGGTTCGAACCCGTGCCGGTTCAGCGGTGTGAGGCTAGCGGTCACCAGCGAAGCGCCTTAGACCACTCGGCTATCGAGGGCTCTGTACTGGATGGAGCTTGTATGAAAGTCAACTTGTGGACCTGTATTTCGCCGAGATATTTATGTCATTTTTTTATTGTCATGGTATTGTAGACACTGTGGACATTTCTAGAATACTATAGAGCTACGTATTATGTGGGTCATCCATTTGGAGTTTTCTCAAAGCTGTCATGATCGATTTATCATAATTGCAAATGGCCGACGCACGAAGAGACCCGTATGACGAGGGTAATTGGGTCGCAGTGCCATCTGCCCAGGCCTACGGTTGTATACATACTGTTTTGTGGGTTAATTATTTCGAGCTTTCTAGAAGCTGTTGTGGTGGTATCTGGGTTAGATCATGCGTCAGTGCTGTATCGGTGGAAGTTTCTTGATTTGATAGAATAATTTCGAATGCCCGATAGAGTATAAATAGCCGGACGTTCAGAGAGCGAGGAGAGATTCAAACGGCTGCTATGTGGGTGCATTAGATTGTGCTACTGGATATTACCTTAGCATGAGATTACTGACTGCTGGATTGTATATTCCTGTGCTTTGACCGCTGTGTTATCTACGTGATTGAACTGTCGGAGATTGGATCCTTTGCTGGGCTTGTAAACAACTGAATAGTGTTGGACTATGAAATACAGGAACGCGATATCTGCGCATCGGCACGGACTGATTTGCACGTCAGTACGGACTGTGAGAGATAAACCGGTATAGCATTGAACACTGAGATTATATTTCTCATTTATTTGCTGTATTGTCCTAGCTTCATTTGTATATGATTTTAGTATTGTAAATAAATATTTGATTGTTAATCCTTGATTTCACAAAAGCTTTCTGTTGCCTTTTTCTGTTATCGTTTAGACGTAACATTATAAATGAGAGATTCTGAAGGATCTTGGCGCCCACCATTGTCCGATAATTGTAAGCTAATGACAAGACGATCTTTTTGTCCATTGTTACTAGAACAAACGATTGATTTGTAACTTTGTTTACAGAATTTCGAATCTGCGCAAAAAAGATCGAAAAAGGAACACTTGAAAACACCAATATATAATATTTCTAAGTTTCAAGATTTCTAGAAACTGTACTTATGTCGGTTGTTTATAGTACAAGAGAAATGAGCAAAGTTAGTCTGAAAGTCAATGTACCTGTACGGAGGATCCTTCGACTTCGTTTTGTAGTATATTTATTTATTTGATTTTTTGCACGTGTCATCATTGGGTCCTGGAAGCGAAGACAAATCTCTTTGACACTTTGGCATACTTAAGATTTTATAATTAAGAACGAATGCTAATTCTGTTCTGCTTACTGGGATAGTTTGAGATATCTCTTTTAAGATACCATTCTCGAAAATAGTAAGATGGTACAACAATACTGAAGGGATCCGGTCCACGCAGTAATGCTGAAACATCAAAAGTGTCGAATCCTGATTATCTCCCTTGTATCCCTTATAAAAAAGTACCATGGTTTTACCATGGTTTTCATGGTAATACCATGGTTTTACCATGGTTTTCATGGTAATACCATGGTATTACCATGGTACAGATGTACCATGGTGCAATGTACCATGGTTTTCATGGTAATACCATGGTACAGTTTGCACCATGGTTCAATGTACCATGGTTTTCATGGTAATACCATGGTAATACCATGGTACAGTTTGCACTATGGTTCAATGTACCATGGTTTTCATGGTAATACCATGGTACAGTTTGCACCATGGTTCAATGTACCATGGTTTTCATGGTAATACCATGGTAATACCATGGTACAGTTTGCACTATGGTTCAATGTACCATGATTTTCATGGTAATACCATGGTAATACCATGGTACAGATTGCACTATGGTTCAATGTACCATGGTTTTCATGGTAATACCATGGTTCAGTGTACCATGGTTTACTCTGTTCAACTATGGTAGCATCCTGGTAATACCATGGTACAGATGTACCATGGTTAAACTTAACCTTGATCCACTATGGTAATACCATATTAATTACCTTGGTGCACAATGCATTGGCTTAACATACCATGGTTAACCATTCTGAACAATATTAATACCACGGTACATAACAAAAACCATGGTACTGTATAACATATTTAACCAAAATATTATTTCCTTGATTTTTTTGGCGTACTGTTGTTAGTGAAAAAACCAAACAAAACATGGGAAGGCTTTCAATTTACGAGAAATAAATGCATGAATGCAAAGTTATGCCTGTGAATAAAGTTGAATACCTGACAGAAAGGCTTAGAATTAAACGGTATATTTAAACAAATGATGTTTACAAAATATACTGATTGCGTTTACCTCTGGCGAATAACATCACGTGGTACGAGGCGGAAAAGAAATGTATCGATATTGGGTACTCTGAATGCTTGTCCTGGAACAAAAGACATTCTTATTTTCTTGGCTTGAATCAGTGGGACTTACAACATGTTTAATTGTCATCTCTGCATTAAGGATTATAAACAATTAAGGGAAGAGTTTCCCCGTAGTTCCCGGAAATAGGAATTAACATCTTCAACTCCCAAAAATTTGACCCTGCAGAGCTACGGCACAGGCCTTGCTTCGATGAAAAGCCACCCCACGAATAGGGAAATGTGACGCAAACTGAAACGTTTTATAAACTTTAATACAGGAGAAATTTTATCAAAACTATTTGTCAGTTCATTAGTTGCCGAATAAATCCTACGTCGGATTTCGACTTCTCAGACAACAACAACAACACGTACAGTCAGGCTGACAAAAAAAAGTGACATCGTGGCCGGGAATTTTTTTATGTCTTATTTTTCCGAACAGGCTGTTTATCCACTGAATATGTCCTCGAATATTCCGACATTCAACTCTAACAAAGATTCGAATGAAATTCCCTCTTTTAATAGTCAGGCTATTGTTGCTATACTTCGTTGATTTCCGTTGTTTTTCCGAATGGTCGATCGATTCCGATCGTTTTTGTGAGATCGAAAACGAGGCTACGACAAACATGGCGGTGAAAAAGTAAATTTCTGTTTGGTCTGTTTTGTCGCGAGTTCTTCGACCTGTAATGGGACAAGTTACCCGACCATGCAGTCCTCTTGTAAAACGACAGAATGGATTACTGTTCGTGATAAAGTTGAGTGAGATTCTAGCGTTAATTTAGGGTTCCTAAATCAACAGTAAAAGGAAGTGCCCCACGCCGTCACTGAGACCAGTCACACAGATTAATGTGGAAGTTAGATCAACATCAAGGCATCACTGTGACTGGAGCGCTCTATGGCACAGCGAGGAGCACGGCAGCGAGCGATTATCCTGGCTACCCAAGCCATTGTTTAGCAGGGTACATTCGTCCCATTTGCACTCTCACAATAGCCTATCGTCCTGATTACTACAAACAGGATGCAGCGAGGCGTAAATTGGACCCTCCATGACGTTTGGCATTGTAAAATTGTTGATGGGCTCAATTACGATTCCAGCTGTTCCAGCCAAAGTTTTGAGATTCGGTGGTAAGTACTCTAATTAGGCATAGGAGGTGATTTTTAATAAGGACATTTACATGTCAACAAATTAAAGCACAATTAAGTTCTCCATAAATCAAGTACGATATGATATAAAACAGCATGTAGCTTGTCTTCATTGAATTTACGGAAGGGTCAAAAGTGTCCGAAATTGTGACTAGATTCTGTGAGGTTGCCATCAAATCTACACTGGTAACCTATGGCAACCTATTCCATAATTATTAACCTACTGTCATATTATTAGTGAAGATTTAGCGAAGCTAAGTAATCAAATTTCTTGAGTTGCGTTTTTCCTGAATTTGTGTTGCCATCTATATTGTTTTTTTTGTTGTTGTCTTTTTTAGTTTTCCATACCACAACGCCTTGTTAACAGCATCACAAAGAACGATGCTAGAAAGATGACCAATGATTTGCTACATGGCTTATACCCAGATGAGTACCTTGCCGCTCATTCAGTCACTGGCGGAAGGAGAGCTGGTGGCTTACCAACTAAGCCACCTATGGACCGTGGCGAAATAGACCAAATTACGAGTAAGTATATCAAGGATTTCAACCTGTCACTGGTTCGCTGTTATGTGTATGTTTTTTTTTTTCATTTCTGCAGCTGTACTACTTACACCCTCAATTTGTAATGCCCATCGACAACAAGTACCGATCATGCAGTTGTAATCAGAATTTTAGTTTTGATAGCATTCCTAAAGATGAGTTCTCACGGTATGACTTCTAGTCACAAATTGTTGAAGTTGACTGTGTTGCAACATGAACATGTCATACAATTCGAGTTGCACGCAACATGTTCTATGCAGTAGAGCATGATCGACCTATTTCATGCGATTAGAATTCAGCAAAGAAGGGGATTTCTCTTTGGAATGGTTACATTGTGAGAATGGTAATGTACCTTAAATATAAACAGGAAATGATGATATTTTTTCCATGAGCCTTATTTCCAAACTCAGAAATATTAAGAACTGTGCATCCTGCGTTCATCAAATTATTTATGTTTCATGTTTTTAATTTTGCAGAAACCGTGCAGAAGTTTTTTAAAGAAAAAACTGTGGCTGAGGTGCATTATTACATGCGAGAGTAACTCAACAACGTGGCCAAGACACTGAAGAGGAGACAAGACGAGAGACTACAAACATTATTATAATAACACAGTTTACTTAAAATCTATTGTATTGCGCGCATGCAGTTTTAAATAGTAACCCTTCAGTTTAAATAAAGTCTATCGTATATTAAGTCATTCCTCTTGTGTTTTATTCACCGTTTCACTACCATTGTTGCTCATCATGAATGAAAACACATTGCTGATGATATAATTTTACACCTATGGAATGGAGCTTGTTTTGTCTAATTCCAGCTTAAAAGGATTGGTATTTTACTTGGATTGAAATCCAGCCAATCAACAAGGCGCCATCACACTTTATTGACCAATCAGATAACTGTATGGCGCTCCTTTATAAAACATACCATGGTTATTATCATGGTAAAAACAATGGTGTTTTGGCCATTTTACCATGGTGTGGTGCATTACCATGGTATTTACCACAGTAGTTACCATGGTAAATACCGTGGTAATGTAACCTACCGAGTAGCTCTATACAAGCAGGGGAAAGGGGGGGGGGGATCTTCACCCCCTCAGGGCCATACCCAGAGTTTATTTGGGGACACCCTTTCTTGCCTTTTTTTGGAGCGCATTCCCTTATAAAAAAATACCATGGTTATTACCATGGTAAAAACAATAGTGTTTTGGGCATGGTATTTACCATGGTAAATACCATGGTATGTACCATGGTAAATACCATGGTAAATACCATGGTATGTACCATGGTAAATACCATGGTAAATACCATGCCCAAAACACTATTGTTTTTACCATGGTTTTTACCATGGTAATAACCATGGTATTTTTTTATAAGGGATCGTAACATGCAGTAGTCTACAGTTGTCGAGTTGTGACATTGTGTCACAAGAGTGACGTCCCTTCATGTAGCTGACCCACCGGCAGACGAAAGGGTGGGGAAATTGATTTGCAACTGCACAGACTAAAGAAAACTGATTTAAAATTTGAAGAAATACATTTTAATTCCAAATCATTTGAACTCCTTGGTATGGAAGGTGAAGGTATGGATATTCTCTATAGTCAATATATAGAATATGCCCTACCGTTTGATCCGCCGACTCTTGTGATGCAACGTCACAACTCGGGAATACCGTATTAACTTGAACGTAACTTGCATTTTTCGAATAGGAGTAAAAAAGGTATCTTGCACAACTAGGCCCCATGTGGGACCCGTGTCTAAAATTTCAGGAAGATCAATGAAATATTTCCTGAGAATTCACGATAACAATGTTTCAAGGGGAAATCCAACATGGGCGAATTTAATGTTATTTCTCTGACCAACTTTCATTTATCTATGTCAACTTAACAGAAATGGCATATTTTTGCTCCTGCAATTTGATCTTTCCTTTTTTGCTCTGCTGGTGTTAATATCCAACCAATTTTCCACAAATTTCAGAATATAATCATTGTGTTAGGGCAAAATCAGTTGTACAAAAATGGTTAGCCTCCTAGGAATATTTCTATTCAAAGTCCTTGGTCATCTATCTGCCCCCTTTTCCATCAATATACATGTATGGAAGGCAAAATAAGCTTTAGATTTGCCTGTAGAGGAGTCAATTTTCCTTCGATCTGTCACAAATTTCACAGTCTAGTTTTAAATTCATTGTACAATATTCACAGGAAAAGATTCTGCTGAATTCTATGTTATTTCTCCGGCCGAATTTCATTTATCTATGTCAACTTAACAGAAATGGCATATTTTTACTCCTACAATTTGACTTTTCCATTTTTGCTCTGTTGTTGTTAATATTCGACCAATTTTCCCCAAATGTCAGAATATAATAATTCTATTAGGGTAGAATCAGGTGTATAAAAATGGGTAGCCTTCTTGGAATACTTCTGTTTAAACTCCTTGGTCATCTATCTGCCCTTTTCCCATTGAATATACATGTATAGAAGGCAAAATGAGCTTTAGATTTGCCTGTAGAGAAGCCAGTTTTGCTTTAATCTGTCTCAAATTTCACAGTCTAGTTTTAAATTCATTGTACCACATTCAGAGTAGAAGATCCTTCAGAATTTAATGTTATTTCCCTGACTGAATTTCATTTATCTATGTCAACCTTAACAGAAATGGCATATTTTCGCTCCTACAACTTCGTCTTTCCTTTTTTGCTCTGCTGCAGTAAATATCCAACCAATTTTCCCCAAATTTCAGAATATAATCATTCTATTAGGGTAGAATCACGTGTACAAAAACGGTTAGCTTTCTTGGAATATTTCTGTTCAAAGTACTAGTATTTGCTTACCTATCTACCATTTTCCCCTTCAAAATACATGTATATGAGGCAAAATAAGCTTTAGATTTGCCTGTAGAGAAGCCAATTTTACTTCAAACTGTCCCAAATTTCACAGTCTAGTTTTAAATTCATTGTACAATATTCACAGGAAAAGATTCTGCTGAGTTCTATGTTATTTGTCCGGCCGAATTTCATTTATCTATGTCAACTTAACAGAAATGGCATATTTTTGCTCCTACAATTTGATCTTTCATTTTTGCCTCTGCTGGTGTTCATATCCAACCAATTTTCCCAAAATTTCATAATATAATCATTCTATTAGGGTAAAATCAGGTGAAAAAATATGGTTAGCATTCTGGGAATATTTCTATTCAAAGTTCTTGGTGATATATCTGCCCTTTTCCCCTTGAATATACATGTGTGAAAGGCGAAATCAGCTTTATAGATTGTCTGTAGAGGAGCCAATTTCCCTTCAATCTGTCACAAATTTCACAGTCTAGTTTTAAATTCATTGTACATTATTAACAATTAAATATTCTGCTGAATTACATGTTATTTCTCTGATCGAGTTTCATTTATCTATGTCAACTTACCAGAAAAGGCATATTTTTTTTTGCTCCTACAATTTGATCTTTACATTTTTTGCTCTGCTGGAGTAAATATCCAACTAATTTTCCCCAAATTTCAGAATATAATCATCCTATTAGGGCAGAATCACGTGTACAAAAACGGTTAGCTTTCTTGGAATATTTCTCTTCAAAGTATTTGCTTCTCTATCTACCATTTTTCCCTTCAAAATACATGTGTAGGAGGCAAAATAAACTTTAGATTTCCCTGTAGAGAGTCCAATTTTGCTTCAAACTGTCCTAAATTTCACAGTCTAGTGTTAAATTCATTTTACAATATTCACAAGAAAAGATTCTGCTGAATTCAATGTTATTTGTCCGGCCGAATTTCATTTATCTATGTCAACTTAACAGAAATGGCATATTTTTGCTCCTACAATTTGATCTTTCATTTTTTCCTCTGCTGGTGTTAATATCCAACCAATTTTCCCCAAATTTCAGAAAATAATAATTCTGTTAGGATAAAATCAGGTGAACAAAAATGGTTAGCCTTCTGGGAATCTTTCCATTCAAAGTTCTTGGTCATCTATCTGCCCTTTTCCCCTTGAATATACATGTATGGAAGGCAAAATCAGCTCTAGATTTGTCTGTAGAGGAGCCAATTTTCCTTCAATCTGTCACAAATTTCACACTCTAGTTTTAAATTCACTGTACATCATTAACAATCAAATATTCTGCTGAATATCATGTTATTTCTCTGACCGTGTTTCATTTATCTATGTCAACTTAACAGAAATGGCTTATTTTTACTGCTACAATTTGGCCGTTTCTTTTTCCTCTGCTGGTGTTAATATCCAACCAATTTTCCCCAAATTCCAGAATATAATCATTCTATTAGGGTGGAATCAGGTGTACGAAAATGGTTAGCCTCCTTGAAACATTTCTATTCAAAGTTTCTGATAAGCTATCTGCCCAAAATACATGTGAAAATGACAAAATATGCATTATATTCACCTGTAGAAAAAACAATTTTGCTTCAATCTTCCCAAAATTTGGCAAACTAGTTCTAAATTTGGGTGTACATCATTCAGATTGAAAGGTTTTGCCGAATTAATTTTTTATCTATGATGGAATTGCATTCACATATGTCCAAATGTTAAATTTCGCAGTTTTTGTAGGAATTTCACCAATCTTGGATTTGAAGTACTTTGGACGATGCTGATAACAAATCGGAAATCAGTTTTGCAAAATTCGAATTAGTTTCGGAATTATGACCGTTGAAAAATCTATTTTTGGTCAAGTTTTAAATTTAAAAAAATCATATAAAAAAAACTATCAAGAATTTCCAAGAATTTTTTTGCTGAAAGTGCTTGTATTCCTTGATACTATTTTTGGCATATTTTTATATATCGTTATCTAAAAGTTCAATTTTCAACATCTCCCGTCAAGGCGACCTATGGTTTTGTGAAACGAAAAGCGTATTACCTCTGTATTTCGTGCATAAGAAGTACAAAACCTAGAAACCTCCGGTTTTTTTGCTTGTTTTCGTTAGTCCTAGATCCAGGCTGCTGGAAATGGGTCACTATAGGGCCATGGCAACAAAAAATTAACGGAGATACACTCGAAAAGTTCATGTACACTTTTCAATGAAAACGACGCTTGCAGATGTGCAAATTCTTTTCGAGAAACCGTGAACAATGAGTCAAAACTAAAGTATTATCGAGGTCGCTGATTACGAATCCGCCGTCAGAATTTACCTTGACCTCTAATAGAGTATCGAACATTTGGGTACGAATTTCACTTTGTCGAAAGGTCTCAATATATAGGTGTTAATATATAATATAATTAGGTGAAATTACAAGCGTCTAGTCCGTCATCCATAATTCAGCCGTCGTCCATTAGAGAATATTCGCGTCCATAATCCAAAGACCTATTCCATATTCCATATAACAGTATTAGCACCAAATTCAAAAAGACAATCACAGTATACATAAACATAGGCTTGTTTCCTGCAAGAGAGAAGCCGTCAACAGTTTTCAATAATGCCGGCAAGACATCATAATGTTCCAAAAATATCAAATCCGTATCGCTGATCAGTATTCTTAATCCATTATATTCGTTGGAGAGTCGTCATCTAAAACATGATGTATCTCAATCACGCTTTGATTGTGACTGTTCATATGAGTACCATGAGGATCTTTAAGTACATGGGTTCATACGGCCCCTAGCAACGGGTTAAGCGGAATTAGATACAAGTTACGAAACATAGCGCCATAGATCTTGCACGCTACGTTCGTATTTTTTTTATCAGCATGCGATATGTATCGCCAAATTTGAGAAACTTTGAGTGGAGGCGTTTGGTGGAATAGCCCTGTTTTATAAGTTTCTGTAACAATGTTTTGTGACGTTGATTAAAATCGTCACATTTAACACAGTATATAGCAAATGCTACTAAGCGAGATATGTATAAGCCATATGCAGGTCCCACTGGAATATTAATATCCAGAAAGGGATAGTTTACGATGTCGAAATTGTAATCATCTCTTTTGTCATAAAGTTTACGAGAGAGAATGCCCGCTTCATTTTCATAGAGATATAGATCTAAATATGATGTGCCTGTAGGGCTGTCTGTATTTTCCTTCAAATCCAGTGAAGGTGGATATATATCCTTCACTGCGTCATTTATATAGCGATTATCCACGTCGAGGAGATCGTCTATATAGCGTTTGGGGAATGAGAAGGAACGGGCTTTGAATGGATCGGTTTTTGAAAGCGCCTGCATATAGTCATATTCATAAGAGAACAGATACAGGTCAGCCAACAGGGGTGCACAACTAGTACCCATTGGAATACCTATATGCTGCTGATTTATTGTGTTGCCAAATTTCACATGGATATTTTAATGAGAAATTCAAGCATCTCTATAAACAAAGAAACATCCCATGAATGATATCTCTTGTATGAAGTAGAGCTAAAGAATGCTTTATGGCTTCCGACATTAATATATCTACGATCAGTTTTCTTGAACACAGATACTATTAATCCTATCTAGCCTGGGCTTTTTGGGACCTGTCCAGGCCTGGGGGGGCCGAAATGACTCCCCTAATTATTTTTCTTAGGGGCTGAAACTTATTACACTATACCCTTGGGTCAAGCTCTACCATAAAATGTAAAAACATCCAAGATGGCCGCTTTCATGACGTCACAGTAACGTCATTTTCAAAAACGGCATTTTTTGTCGATTTTTCGGTCAGACTTTCCGAATTTTTTATTTTTGCAATTTCTCCACAAAAACTGCATGAAAAATTAGCAAATATTAATAAAATAGGTTTTGCCCACTTTTCATCGCGGAAAACCAGAAATTCTGAAGAAATATGACAAAAACATCACTTTTCTGGTACCCCACATGGACGCCATTTTGAATTTACCCATGATCCTCTGCTCGGGGGTTATGCAAATAAGCTCAAAATGACCCCAATAAGATAAACTATAAAGTCACAGAGTTTCAGCTCTCCGTTTTTTGCCGTTCCGGAGATAGTGCAGAAAGTTTGGTATGGGTGCCATTTTGCCCCCCCCCCTCAGGCCAGGTAGGGTTAATGAACTTAGACGGTCAATAAGGTCCTGATGAGGGATTGTAGTATAGAGAGTAGAGAAATCCCATGTGGATACATGTCTGTACGGTACGGTATGTGACCTTTAGCAGCAAGTTCTTCCTTAAGACATTTCGAGTTTTTCAATATCCACATACATTCAACGCCAGAGTTCTTAGGGCTCAGTCCATAGTTGCGGATTTTTAGTCCCCCTCAAAATCTTTGAAGTTAATATTCCACCAGGTTTGACCCATGAGAATTGTTATTGGCTTATTGTTTATTAATATTTGTAATATCATTCAGTTGACTGGTTGATTTGCTTCAAATCAATACATGGTATTTTGCCAGTTAGATTGGCCAATGCTTCTCTATGAAGATGGAAGTGCGAAAGTGTGGCTGTAAATTGGGGCCTTTTTTCTGCTTGCGAGCACATGGTATATTTTGTAGTGGAAAAATGAGCTTGAAATCCGCGTGGTCGACCCCCTATTTTCTTTGCCAATTTTTGTTGATCCTTCGACTGGGCACAGTGTCGGTGAGTTTCAAAGCAATCGATTGTCAAGTTTTTCTGTGATGGGGAGAGAATATGACCTATTTTGGGCCAAATTTAGAGAATTTTCCTGAAGTTTGGGGCATGTTCAGTAGGGGTTATGGGGACCCTGATTTCGGTCAGCTATGTTTACATCTGTCTCAGCTTCATGGCAAGAGCCTACTCTTTCAGAAAATATATAGTTCTATGGGGGTTCTCTCAAAACACGGTTGCTGTTTGGCATATAATAAACCAGCCTACTGTTTAATTTCAGATGCCTTGGCTCTTCTATAGACTACTACCTTAGAAATAGTGGCGCAATACCTTTCCCAAAATGCTTTTATCTCCTGAAGGGCCCTCGCCAATAGGGTTAAAAGAAGCTTGGTGGTGCAGATTCTAGAATCAGCTATGAATCTAGCTTTGTATGGTAATTTATGCTTTTCGAGAATCCAGTATAGTTTTGGTATGTCGTTATGATTGGTTGGAAGACAAATACCTCTTTACCTGAGAACTTTTTGCGATTGTTAAATAAATCTTCCAGAGTAAATGTATTTTGAGAGTAAGTAGACGTATTTGATGAAGATATGTTTACACTCAATTCTCTAACCAGCACCTGGTAATAGTAATATTTACATATGAATATTATATTATTCGGAGCTTTGTCTGCTGGGACTATGACGAATTTACTCTGGAGATTTGCTAGAACTTCTTGAGAATTGAGGTTTCTCAGTACTTGTTTTTCTTGGGGAAGAGTACTTCTGTCAATGTGGCGGATTGTTTCAACAAACTTGCTCTTGGTGAGGTCCAGCCAATCAGCGAGTAATGTAGGTTCAACTTTTTCTCGCTTACACCAATCAATAACGTACTGTTCCAATGCAGACAGGACTATCTTCTAGTCGGCCTTCAGATTTATTCTTCTAGGCTCTCTGTATTTAGGTCCTTTCATCATCAGTAATTTCAGATCCTTATCACTCACCATATGAAGAGCACCAGCCACAATATCTTTGCATGGTGTATAGATAAAGTTCCATGATTCACAATCATAACTATAGCCTTCTGACGTGTATAAGTTCCAGTGAAACTCCTTGACAGTATTGGAGTAATTGAATATTTTGGTGGCTATAGATCTAGTATAATTATATGAAGCGCAAGGAGGTTCTGTGAACTTAAAATAGTTTGGTACAGCGTTGCGGACGTCTGGACCATTCAGGATTCGAGATAAATTAATGATGTCCACTCCTTTATCTAAGTAGTTGAGTTTCAAGAAAAGCCGATCTTGGGATGTTTCGATTATGTTCACTGGACGACCGAAAAAACGCTATATCTTGACATACTTTAATGATTTTTGGTGATATTATATTTCCTGAAGACGCAGATTGTTGTATATCTCTGGCTATTTTATCTAAATCTCTCAGAGGTAACGCATACAGAACTGTACGTAAGCTATGTATACTATTGGGTGTGTTATTTAAACCCACTAAGTAATTTAAAGTTATATGATCGTGAATTATCGAACTATTAAACTTTCGCCAACCATGGCTGCGATGTCTCCGTTGTTGAGGTTTAAATAGTTGGGTATTGTTCGATATATTTGAAGGGCGGTTTGTAGCATTGCCAAACCCACTGATATTATCATTTAAACCAAACGGAAAAACTGATCCAAGTTCTAGCATGCAGAATAATTCCCGCTCTCGGATTTTTCTCTCAAATCCAAAGGGGAATCCTTAGTAGATGGATAGGCAACGTCTATGATCTGAATAACAAAGTTATCCCAGCCATGGTCGGGTCCAGAAAAATGTTTACCTATAAGCAATTGCTTTTTCCTAACGGATTTTCTGTGACCGTTCACCCTAAGATGAAGTCTTTGGGTGATCTTGCCAACATACTGTTGACCACACTTCTTACGGGAAACTAAATAAATACAGTTTGTAGTAGAAAAACTAAGATCAACATACGAGTTAACAGAATAGGAGTTGCCAGTTAACGCGAAACTAAATGAAGCTGAAGTATGAAAGAGTTGACACGTGAGACATCCACGATATTCACACTTAGAAATTTTGAAATTATTACATGTAGAATTCGGTGCTAAACAGTCATCAAGCGCAATATTACAAGGTTTAATGTCGTGGCCATTTTACAAGGTTTGATGTCAAGATCGAGAGCAATGTCAATTCTAACCGCGGATTCGTTATCAATGACCCCGAAAATAGTTATATAACGATTTTTAAGTCAATCAGATAAAGATGTACTTTTGACCTCCGGAAACGCCAAGGGGCGTGATCGGGTCTTTCGACCATAATTCCACGAATTTCCAACGCTGGGATCTGGAGCTCTAAGAGAGAGCTATTAGACAATGCCAAGCTCTTATCTAGCCCGTTCCTAGTTGCAGTTACACTCGAAAAATCGATGACGTCCCTACCCGACTTTCTCAAGTAGCACCATAATGGAGGCCATTGGTCTTCTGGCCATACCTCTTTCAATATTATAGGATCAGAAGTTAATTAACCATCTGCAATCAGCCCTATTATTGCTTAATTAGCTCCCGTTGGGCTTTTGTCTGAAACTATATTAGTTTCGGAGTTACACTCGAGAAACCGATGACGTCCACAAATAGTTTATCCGACTTTTTTCCTTGGTAACATACTTGTGGACGTCGCACGTTTTCCCAGTATATCTTTTTCAATTACCTACGGTTAGCCATGAATTAATCGTCAGCAATTAGTCCTATTATCGCTTAATTAGTCACCGTTTGCATTTTCTCTAACCCTCTATTAGTTTCGGAGTTACACTCCAAAAACCGATTACGTCAACAAATAGTTTACCGGAATATCTAACTAGCAAGCAAGCATTTGGACATCATCGTTTTCCGGGTATAGCTCTGAAACTACTAGGGTTAGAGAAAAGACCAACGGTGGTTAGTTAAGCGATAATAGGGCTAATTGCTGATGGTTAATTAATGGCTAACTGTCAGTAATTAAAAGAGATATGGTCGGAAAACGTGGGACGTCCATAAGTATGTTACGTAGAAAAAAATGTCGGGCAAGCTATTTGTGGACGTCATGGGTTTTCAAGTGAAACTCGGAAACTAATAGAGAGTTAGAGAAAAGACAAACGGTATTAAGCATATAGTCATATTCTTAAGAGAACAGATATAGGTCAGCCAACAGGGGCGCACAATTAGTACCCATTTGAATACCTAGATGCTGCTGATATATTGTGCTGCCAAATTTCACATAGATATTATTAATGAGAGATTCTAGCAACTCTATATACAAAGAAACATCCCATGAATGATATATCTTGTATGTAGTAGATATAAGAATACTTTATGGCATCCGACATTAATACATCTACGACCTGTTTTCTTGAACACAGATACTATTAATGAGCTTAGACGGTCAATAAGGTCCTGATGCGAAGTCTATAAGTATGTTATGAAGGAAAAATTCGTGTAAACTACTTATGGACGTCATCGGTCTGTTGAGTGTAACCAGAAACTAATGGAGGTTTAGACAAACCCACCCCTAATCCGTGAAGTAACATCACGGCAAACTCCAGCTGGAGTAACTTATATGTAAAATTTGCCTTTTTCAACTTCCAAGATTAACTACGTTTAGCTCGGTGTATGGCATTTACCAATTCGTTTGTCGGGTGTTGGGGTTAAAAATTGCTGTTTAATCTGAACGTAGAAAAAGGGACAGCCTTCTGCTCCTCAACTTTCTTAAATATTCTTAGATATTATTTATGAGAGATTCTAGCAAATCTATAAACAAGGAAACATCCCATGAATGGTATCTCTTGTATGTAGTAGACCTAAAAATGCTTTATGGCATCCGACATTAATATATCTACCATCTGTTTTCTTGAACACAGATACTAACATGACTAATGAACTTAGACGGTCAATAAGGTCCTGATGCGAAGTCCATAAGTATGTTATGACGGAAAAAGTCGTGTAAGCAATTTGTGGACGTCAACGGCCTTTCGAGTGTAACTCAGAAACTAATGGAGTTTTAGACAAACCCACCCGTAATCCGAGAACTAACATCACGGCAAACTCCAGCTGAAGCAACATATTGCCTTTTTCAACTTCCAAGATTAACTATGTTTTGCTCGGTGTATGGTATTTACCAATTCGTTTGCGGATGTTGGGGTTAAAAATTGCTGTTTAAACTGCACGCAGAAAAAGGGGCAGCCTTCTGCTGCTCCACTTTCTTAAATATCAACAAGAGCCCAAGGGGCTTCAATATACGCCCGTATATCTGAAATTACATTGGTTCAAATTTCAAGGTTGTTCAATAGCCTTGATTCCAATTGATCTAGCAATCCAGAGAAAGGTCTACAATTTTTTGCTTATGAGAATGTAACATATATCACATCTTATATTGAATGATAAACTAAAATGAGCTTAACTCTTGGTAACTAGTTGACCTTGAAGCAAGAGCTGAGAGCTCACATATCCCACACTGATATCGACAATAGTCCAACACAAGAAAATAATAGTTTTCCTGCAAATGGATTCCTTTCAGACGAGAGAATTTTTCATGAAGGAAGAAGAAAGTGATGAAGTAAACCTTTGTTCTTGAGTTAATAAACAGGTGTGAAGTTCATAAAGGATTCCTCTCCCCGTTAAATTAGTAAATGTATGGTTTTATTTCACAACAGTTTAACTAAATGAAGCGTTTCAAACATGGGAGACAACTTCACAGGGCAATACCATATAAATGCAGGGGAAAGAACTTCGAATATTCCAACAATATTCCAACACATTTAGTCAGCTAAGCTTGATTCAGTTTTGGGGGACTGCAACCTAGACCTTTGACAAATTGATGTCATATGTATGGCTCCACTTTGCCATGCGAGTAAGGTATGCTCAAAGTTTGGTACCATCGCATGGACAACATGAATTGCAGGCAAGCACCTAAAAGGTGCGTGGACCCCTCAGCCTGTTTTTTTTTTAGTCAAGTAGGATCAGGGCTGCATCTAGAGCCAACTTAGTTTCGGAAAACATATGGACGCCTAAAACTCAAATGAAACAAAAAACGAAAGTGTTGTTGTTGTTCAATTTGAAAGGATTTCTGAAGGAAATACTAGAAAAAGCCTCTGGGATCCTCAATATCGATCCGATTGCATAGCTGGGTATTGAATTTCATGTTAATAAACCTCTGTTTTGTGAGTGATCACAGGCTATTTGCGCCAAAATTCACTTTCAAAAATTGGACCCTCAATAATGAATTACGAGAAGGAACTGGGAGTTTGGGATCGGAACCTGAAAAAAATCCCTGGACACCATATAAAAGAGACATAGGTTTCATGCGAGTGGTGTGCTGGGATTACAGCATGCAAGAAAGTGTAGCTTTATCAGTGGCAATTTATGCATTGCACAAGTGTGATTACAAGTAAACACACTGATTGACACAGGCCCACCCTTATCATTTTTTGGGGGGAGGGGGGCATAAACTTCAGGTATACAAACTGGTTCAAAATTGCCCAGAGTCAGGCTAAAAATGGGCTCTCCTAATCACTCGTTTTAAATAATTTCCAAGGTACAGTACCATGTTTGGTGACAAAAATTGATAAAAATGTTGTACCAGTTAAATGTGTGGACACAAATATGGTTCATGCAAAAGTTTTAGGATAAAACATATGATGTAGAATAGAATGATTTAATAGCAAAATTAAAGAAAAATGTTGTCCTTCATTCAATGAGAATCTTGAATGGACCAGGCTTTCTTGTATCAGCGAACCTTGAAAATTCACAATGAAACATGCAACCAAGGGTTCCCGATGGGCATAGATAATAGTGCAAAAGCTAAGCCATCAATAAATAATAAAAAAATAAAAAAAATAAAAAATCATGAAATAATTATAACCATCTGAAAATCTAATCATTTCATCAGTCAACATTCAGGAAGCTCTCACCAAAGTTTCGTCAGGCCCGACTTGATAGATCTACAGATATTCAGCGGACAAGAACATGTTGATGGGCATAGATAGCAGTGCAAAAGCGGAGCCATCAATAAATAATAAAAAAAAATAATTAAAAATCATGAAATCATCATAGCCACCTGAAAATCTAATCATTTAATCAGTCAACATTCAGGAAGCTCTCACCAAAGGTTGGTCGGGCCCGACTTCATAGATCTGCAGATATTCAGCGGACAAGAACATGTTGACGGACGGACGGACGTACGTACGTACATGGCAACGACAAGACCCCACAGCCCTATGGGCTGAGGGGTAACAAATGTTAATGGATGAATGGACAGAACGCAACATCGCATTACATGACCTCGTCTTCAACAGGCATAAGAAAATGTGACTTTTAATGATAATGATTTCTTGATTTTGGGGTCACAGTGACCTTGATCTTTGACCTTGACCTCAATTTTGGTACACAACACATCGTCTTCTCTCAATCTATCAATGCACACAAAAAAATCATGAGTTTTAATAATTTCCTGATTTTGGGGTCACAGTGACCTTGACCTTGGCCTAAATTTTGGTACATGACAAACCGTCTCCTCTCAATTTCTCAATGGACACAAAAAAAATCATGATTTTTAACAATTTCATGATTTTGGGGTCACAGTGACCTTGACCTTTGACCTTGACCTACATTTTGGTATGTGACACATTGTGCCCCTCTAATGTATCTACTGACACAAAAAACGTTATTTCTAAAAAATTCCTAATTTTGGGGTCAGTGACCTTTGACCTTGACCTAATTTTTGGTATGTATCACTTCATTTCCGCCTATTAAATCCACTCACAAAAAATTAGAAATTTTTAATGATTTCCTGATTTTTCGATCACACTGACCTTTGACCTCTGACCTTGACCTACATTTAATATGCAACAAATCGTCCCTCCCCTAGGGCATCCACTCACCAAAAATTAGAACTGTAGATGGAAAACTGTCAACGATCAATGATTTTCTGATTTTTGGCAACAGTGACCTTTGACCTCTGACCTCGACCTCAATTTTGGTACGCGACACATCGTCTCCACCTCGCGTATCCACTCACAAAAAATTGCAACTGTGGATAGAAAACGTTCACAGATATAGACCGGACACTAACACTTCAGTGATTTCCTGTTTTTTAGGCCCGTGACCTTTGACCTGTGACCTCGACCTTCATTTTTGTACGCGACACATCGTCTCCCCGTAGGGTATCCACTCACCAAAAATTGGAACTGTAAATAGAAAACTGTTCCAGATATAGACCGGACACGGGGGACGGACAGACGGACGGACGGACAGACGGATGGACGGACAGACGGACGGAAACCGCCATCACATAATACGTCCGCCTTTTGGGCGGGCGTATAAAAAGTATAGTTATATTATCTGGAATGACATATCCTGGCTATATTGTGGCAGTGTACAAGCACCATGGTGCTTAATCTCGTAGGTATGGTTATATAATCTGGAATGACATATCCTAGCTATATTGTGGGGGTGTACTAGCACCATGGTGCTTAATCTCAAAAAGAATAGTTATATAATCTGGAATGTCCTATCCTCGCTATATTGTGGCATTGTACTAGCACCATGGTGCTTAATCTCATAAGTATGGTTATATAATCTGGAATGACATATCCTTGCTATATTGTGGCAGTGTACTAGCACCATATGGTGCTTAATCTCATAAGTATGGTTATATAATCTGGAATGACATATCCTCGCTATATTGTGGTAGTGTACTAGCACCATGGTGCTTAATCTCATAAATATGATTGTGAAGTTCTCAATGACATATCCTCGCTATATTGTGGTAGTGTACTAGCACCATGGTGCTTAATCTCATAAATATGATTGTGAAGTTCTCAATGACATATCCTCGCTATATTGTGGCAGTGTACTAGCACCATGGTGCTTAATCTCATAAATGCGATTGTGAAGTTTTCAATGACATATCCTGGCTATATTGTGGCAGTGTACTAGCACCATGGTGCTTAATCTTATAAATATGTTTGTAAAGTTTTCAATGACATATTCTAGCTGTACTCTGGCATTGTACTAGCACCATGGTGCTTAATCTCATAAATATGTTTACAAAGTTTTCAATGATATATCCTGGATGTACTCTAGCAGTGTACTAGCACCATGGTGCTTAATCTAAAAAATATGATTGTGAAGATTTCAATGAGATATCCTCGCTATATTATGGCTGTGTACTAGCACCATGGTGCTTAATCTTATAAATATGATTGTGAAGTTTTCAATGACATATCCTCACTATATTGTGGCAGTGTACTAGCACCATGGTGCTTAATCTCAAAAATATGATTGTGAGGTTTTTCAGTGACATATCCTGGCTGTATTGTGGCAGTGTACAAGCACCATGGTGTTTAATCTCAAAAATGTGATTGTGAAGTTTTCAATGACATATCCTCGCTATATTGTGGCAGTGTACTAGCACCATGGTGCTTAATCTCATAAATGTGATTGTGAAGTTTTCAATGACATATCCTGGCTATATTGTGGCAGTGTACTAGCACCATGGTGCTTAATCTTATAAATATGTTTGTAAAGTTTTCAATGACATATTCTCGCTATACTCTGGCATTGTACTAGCACCATGGTGCTTAATCTCATAAATATGTTCACAAAGTTTTCAATGATATATCCTGGATATACTCTAGCAGTGTACTAGCACCATGGTGCTTAATCTAAAAAATATGATTGTGAAGATTTCAATGACATATCCTCGCTATATTGTGGCAGTGCACTAGCACCATGGTGCTTAATCTTATAAATATGATTGTGAAGTTTTCAATGACATATCCTCGCTTTCTTGTGGCAGTGTACTAGCACCATGGTGCTTAATCTCATAAATATGATTGTGAAGTTTTCAGTGACATATCCTCGCTGTATTGTGGCAGTGTACAAGCACCATGGTGCTTAATCTCAAAAGCATAGTTATATAATCTGGTATGACATATCCTCGCGCTCTACATTGTGGCAGTGTATCTCAAAAGTATAGTTTTTTAATCTGAAACGATAAAACCTCGCTAAAATTGTACTGGCATCATGATCATGGTGCTTATTTGGAACGAGCTTCAAACATCTCGAGAGTCAGAGTAACGTCCGTCGAGCTCGCAGAACTGGAATTTATTAGCCCAACTAACTGGGGTATAATGCTTGTGCGAACGGTTTGATTTTGCTGAATTAGACGGATAATGGCCAAAACTTGTCTCGATTTTCCTGCGTCTCTCCACTCACCCTCCGCACAGCTAGCCAGCATGTGGTTTCCGGTATATGGGCGCAGGCGCTGGTTGAGCGGGAGCCTTGAAAGCCATTCATAATTCATGGCAAATAAATAATCTATCCCATCCTATCATCCAATAGCTGGGTGGTGCTTATAATGGTGCGTACCCTTACGCTAGAGAAATATTATACCTGGAGCGTGACGATCTTGTTCATCAAACTGTGTCATATTAGAAGATACCAAGCGGAAAAGAGTCGAATTACGATACCAGGAATGATTTGGACCAGGTAAGCATCGCAAAATTATCTCACATTCCTCGGTGAGGAGAAAACTGAGCATTTATACCCTTGGGCATAAACGTGAGAAAATTATGTTGAAAACTGGGCTCCCCGTGATGGTTTTAGGTGGGTACATTACATTGTGCCGATCAAGCTCTATTCTGGTCAAATATTCTGTACGTATTTACAAATGGTATACACAGCCACACTGTATAGCACAATGATGCACTGCAAACACATTTGAAGACATTTTTAAAAATCCATTTGGCACTGAATTTCTGTTAAGAAGGCCTCTATCAGGTTTGGGATAAACCTATTTGGAGCTTTTTTAGATCCATCGGGCTTTTTTAGCTTGATCGAGCTTTAAAAATGTGACTTTTACTCGTACTGATCATGAGATGTCCAATTTCCGCGGCGAAGCGGGCGTTGACAGTTTCACCGTGCTGAGATAAACATGGGAGAAGTTCAAAACCGAAAGAATCTCCCTTGTTCACAATTGCGTTGTTATATTTCATATCAAATTATTCTTATGATGCACAGCCAACAACGTTTCCTCACCTCCTGTATTGCCATCAACACTTTATATCTCCTCATAAAACGTCCAACTTGAAGCCATCTTGGCGCCTCGCTTTCAATATGATCTGGCCAGCCCACGTGATCGGATATGCCGAAATATGGATTTTTAATTTTCCATCGGGTATGGTGGACCTGAATGCACATCATCATGTACATACAAACCAAACTTTTATTTGGGCAAATAAAATACTGTGGGTTAGTACAGTTCAAATCATGGGACAGTACATCTGGAATCCCAGATTTCATACTTAATAGTTGGTGGCATGCCTGAAGTGCTTGTTCATGACGTGTAAACGTGGTGTGTGCGTTTTGACAGGAAAGGAACAACTACTGGTATTGGTTCTGACATGGAGTTAAATAAAGAGGAGAGAGCACTCGGCCAGCCGCGGGTCGCTGATCCGTGAGGTCGCCCGCAGAGCTATTGTATTCTGAATGGCCGTCAGTCACGATCTGTCCGTTTGATGTTCAATGTATGATTCCGCCGACCGAGTCGTTGGTTCTTATTAGCCGCAGAAAAACATCAACGGAAGTTGAAATTAAAAATGCGCAGTAGTTCTACGTAAAAATAAGGATGCATTAATTATGCGCAACACAAATATTAGGCAATTTGAAGTCATACTGAATATGAGCATATTTCATTAATCAGAATATGACCATTCGTAGCTTAGTTACAGGACTTTGGAATCATACTGTCGTTTTGTATATTTTATCGTTTTTCTACAACTTCCGCATTTCTCAACAAGACAAAAATTTGCAGGGAACTTGGTATAAGTACAGCGAATGTGGAAACGAATAGCACATGAGGGTCCGGTTGGACTAGCTAAAATATAAACGATAGAAAAATTCTCAAAAACCCCATTTAAAATACATGGGCAATTTTGCCACAAACAGAAAATACATCATTTTCACTGCCGAATTAACAGAATCTCCGCATTTCAAAAATGACACATTTTGTGCTTGCGTTCAAGATCAAATAAAAGAGTACATATCAGTCTTTACCATTTTAGGGTCCGGAAGCCTGAATTTGGATAAAATGCAATATTGTAAACACTAGATAGGCCTTTTTTCGCTTTTGCGCTGCTTCAAAGCTATTAACTAATGAGTCAGCCAAGGCCGTTTTACCCCCTGCGTGCTAATCGCTAATTGATCTTCAATACTTGTGTATTGAAGTTCACTTCTGGCCCGACGGGGTCCTTGACGGGCATCGGTATATTAAAGCTATTATATAGGCTGACGAATATTAACAGTTCATTTTATTCTAATTACGTTATACCATGGAGTTAAATAAGACTTATTTAACTCCATGGTTATGCTAACTTAAAAAGCTTGAGATCAAGTAAGCATATTATGCTAAAATAAACAATCTCGTTAACGAAAACGAGGAATGGTTCCCTGGTGAGTAAAAATAATTTCTACCCAATTATTGAGGCAAAAAGAGGATTTGAGAACGGGAAGCATAATAAACACATCCTGTATCTATTACAAATGAATATGGCCTCTATATTGTATACGGTGAGCGTGTGCTGCTAAAATTTTGATATATAAGAGCTGAAAATACATGTTCGACAACTTATTTACGAAATTTTCTGACCAAGAGCAACACCTTCAGCACAACGAAGATAATCTTTCTCACGGCAGAAAAATGGACCTGCATGTGGAACAACTTCGGTTAGCCTGTCGCTTGTGTGCGGGGACCGAAAGCTTGTATCCTTTCGATAGAAACCCGGTTCCGAAACACAAATTCAAAAAACAAATCTTGCAGGCGTGTGGCATACTAGTAGATATCCAGCGTGATATCGATGACGTTCATCCACCATTTCTTTGTAACCGAATTTGAAAGTTAATAGTTCTTTTAAGAGCTCGTCCATCAGTATCTGTGTGAAGAACTCTAATGATTCCTCTGTTATTTCCGTGTCGGTTAACTTAACAAGTTTGGTAATTTGAGTCTCCGTAGAAACGCTAAGACACAAATTGTGAAATTTATTCAGCATCATCTCAAAGTCCTTAGGAGTTGACTTAAGACCACTAGCGTAAATGGCGTTATTTAATGACCACGACAATATTTTGCATAAACTTCTGCTTAAAATGCGTTAGCCGAATATTAGAAATACAAACCTTGAGTAATAACTGTAATCTTATTAATTGCAATTCTGGATGTTATTAAACCTGTTATTGACTCGCACTTCTCCTTTAAGTAATTACAGTATACAAGTTCATTATCTATTTTCCTTTTTGAAAATATACGGAGATGACGAAAATAAAACCACTCACCACTGATCTCTCTTTCCCTCCATGGTCAAACTCAACACTTCCAGGCGGCGTGCACAGCGGGCGGCTAAGTACCAATTCACATTTTCAATACACTCAACTTATAATAGCTTTGATGACGTCGATGGGGCGCATGCGCGGGAACCCGACAACTACCGAACATGACCGAACCTGCTTTAATCTCCCAAATACACACAGGCTAATCCGACGAATCCCTGCTGTGGCGGAATCGTACATTGAACACTTTGATCTGACCGAGTGCTCTCTCCTTCTATCTTTTAACTCCATGGTTCTGATGACAAAATAATATATCTTTTATTTATGATGGCCGAGAGGGGCCATCGCGTCTTTCATTTCTAATTTAACGCGATGGAGCGATGGAGCTATGCGATGGAACGATGGAGCTATGCGATGCGCGATGGAGCTATGCGATGGAGCGATGGAGCTATGCGATAAAAAGTCGCGCTATGCGATGCGCGATGAGGCTATGCGATGGAGCTATGCGATGCGCGATGGAGCGATGGAGCTATGCGATGGAGCGATGGAGCTATGCGATAAAAAGTCGCGCTATGCGATGCGCGATGAGGCTATGCGATGGAGCTATGCGATGCGCGATGGAGCTATGCGATGGAGCTATGCGATGGGGCTATGCGATGGGGCTATGCGATGGAGCTATGCGATGGAGCTATGCGATGGAGCGATGGAGCTATGCGATGGAGCTATGCGATGGAGCGATGGAGCGATGGAGCTATGCGATGGAGCTATGCGATGGAGCTATGCGATGGGGCTAGGCGATGGGGCTATGCGATGGGGCTATGCAATGGAGCTATGCGATGGGGCTATGCGATGGAGCTATGCGATGGAGCTATGCGATGGGGCTATGCGATGGAGCTATGCGATGAAAAGTCATTGCGCATGTTCGTGAAAAAACGAGGCTGATTTGGACGCCATTATTCAACATTCAACGAGGAAGTAAAGCTCTATTTGTTGTGCCTGTTTTGGTGTTTCTCACAAGTTTTATTTTAAATATTCGCCGTCAAACAAATGATGATTTTCGGATGTACCGGTGTATATATAATTTAAATATTAACTATATACATGAACGTCACAGGACCTACGAAGTAGGGTAGGCATTAGGACTCCGACGCGAACTGAGTTCTTGGAAATCTCCACCCCCAGTTGAAATCCTGCCTATATTAAGATGGGCACTGCCCAAGTCAGAATCAGCAGTGATTTTCATCAAAAATCACCAGAAATTTTCGTCAAATGTAGGTCAGCTCAGAACGTGTTGGTAACAGTCCCCTAAGGCACCTTCATGCCGAAAATCAAGGTTCTAATGTCAACGGTTCTCCTTATTTTGCCGACGAAAGTATTCGGATGGACTGACTGACTGACTGACTCATTACCGGACGATTTGCAATCTGTAGCCTACTTCGTAGGAATAATTTCAATCGAAAGGTATATTAAGCTTTGACCATGTCAAGAACACAGATATTTTATAGTTGTTGGGAAGCCGAACACAGAGCCAGATTTTGAATGTGAATGAGCAAGGATGATGCTTATTGGAAAGTAAAATCTGCATTCAATATATAGATATAATACCGTATAGGTTTATTTTTGGCTTTTGCTTTACTCTAGCGGTTTTTCCGCTGCCTTGTTTTTTTTGGGGGGGGTCATGTTTGTTCGTTTTTGTTTTGTTTTGTTTTTTTTTTCTCGCTGAAATATTGGGGAGGGGGGTGGGCGCATTGCCCTCCGCTCACCACTCTTCCGCCGTCCCTGCCTCGCCTACCGTGACGCTGTTTCGCAGTCAACTCAATAACGAAAGGAGGAGAAAGAGAAGGGCTATAAATTGGCATGCAGCTACCGGTCAAGCAGAATTATACGCATATACAACCCAAACAGAAGAATGGGCTGTTGAAAACTGCATCATGCCACAAAAAATACATTCATGCTGCTATCTATGGAAGACGGATGCGGCCATCGTAATGGCGTATTGTCGCCCTCTGAATCGGAGAAAACTTAAGCTTACTATACAGGGCGCCAATGGCCGACAGAGGAGACTAAAATGCGCCATTGCAACAATACTGCAAAGCTACCGTTATCGTGTTGTCGTGTTGGCGCATTTTTAAAAGGCGACAACACGACATCACGACAACACGACAACGCAGTTGACAGTTGACGCAATGGCGCCCTAGCTGTCGTATTGTCGCATTGTCGCATTGGCGGGGGCGCCATTACGATAACAGTTGTCGTGTTGTCGCAATGGTGCATTTTTGAAAGGCGACATCACGACAATGCCTGTTGTCGTATTGGCGCAATGTCGCATTGGCGGGGGCGACAGAACGACAACACGACAACAGTTGGCGCATTATCGTCTTTCGGTTCGTCTTTTGCGCAGATGCGGAAGCTTCATCATCACAATGATTATAGTATGTCATCAGTTTACAATCCATACTTTGCAGACTTTATCAGGCGAATAGGGTCTGGCTGTATCCAGAGGTGGTTCTCGAAAGACTATTGGGCATTCAAAAACAAAAAGACGACAATGGTCTTTATTTCCGTCGCTTTCATTTTCGAAAATGTGAATCCAGAGTCATGGAATCTTTTCGAAGAATGGGAGGTTGTATAGTTTAGGGGCCCAGAGCAGTGGAGATAAACTATCCATGTATCTAGTTCTGGTGTTTTCACTGAGTTTGATTGCATGCGGCATTAAGTATGGCGTCTTTGGCTTCTAAAGTATGGCGTCTTTGGCTTCTAAACTTCACTCGTCCCCGAAGAATGTAACATGACACATGACTACATGTATACAATCTGGACGGTGTGGGGACGGTGGGTGGGCAGGAGGGGGTCTCGGGTCTGGTGTGCGGTGGATGGTCGTTGATGTAGAAAAGCATATATGAGCTGAAAACTCGGAGATATATTGGCTGACCTGGGTGGGGGGAGGGGGGTGTGGGGGGTATCTCCTATTCCTAAGCGCCGCCAGTCATCTATGCTTGTTAGCCTATATGGCTTCTAATAGCCCGCCTGTTCCCGATACCGATGGTTAGGCCTACAAATCATTCAGAATTTCTTCCTGAATTTCAGGACGGCTGACTGCATTTATTATCAGCCATATTCGCAAAGTAATGTAGCATGCGTGTCCAAGATAACACTGAAATACTCCGTACATTATATACAAATGAGTATTACTTTATATAGGGTTAAATGGTTATGACTTGCAGGCCTATAATCAAGATGATATATTTACATGTATGTATTTAAAACTGTACAGGTAATAATTAACCAGTTATTTAATGATAAAACGAAATGGTTATTTTGACGGAGGGACCTTAGTAGTATAGTCACCGCATATAGACTCCCATTTTGCCGGGGGAGATAAATCTTTGGGGCGCCAGGGGGAGTTATTCGGGCGGGTTGTGGAATTCAAGTGCACTAGGTCACATGACTTTTGACCTCGAATTCTTCCGCGGTGATTCGGTCTGGCGGTGATGCGATCAAAAAAGCTACGAAAGTAGTCCCATGTCAACCAAGTGACTTCCTATGTTAATGTCTACGGGGAATGCCTAAAACGAGTATGGGAATAGACGTTTTGAGACCGAGGTGGACCCCTAGTGGACCGATTGGGTCGAGTGAGGTGTCCAAGTGAAGCCCTCCTACAGGGCTATCACGTCGTGGGTGATTGCATGTAAAAGTTTCTCCAGAAAAAATATATAAAATGCGAAATACTGACTTTACCCCTACAATAGGGGAAAACAACTATCAACCCTATTCAAAAGAGCTAATATAGTTTTCCGGGCTTATCGGGGCCTGTCTATCAAGTCATGGGTGGGTACATGTTTTCACAGAAAAAAAATATAAAAAGCGAAACACGGACTTTACCTCTACAACAGGGCCTGATTCGCACATTTGCATATATACGGGGAAATGCCTGTATGGGGTGTGGGGTGGTCATTTTTTTTTGTTTTTTTTTGATTTTACTATGGGTTGTTTGGTCTTGTTTTCTTCGTCTCGCCACGAAAAACACGATGGAAGGGGTCTCGAAGTTAAGCGGTGGACTAACGTATCGTCCGTTTTCAATATTCTGCGCATGCGCAGTCTGGCCGTAGGATAGAAAGCAGACCTTTTGGGGGTGCGTAGGGGTGTGTTTGGGGTAGAGATGGCACACTATTGGTCCAAATGGGTCGTGGGAGGTGTCAAAGTGAAGCTTTTGTGGGGTAAAGTCAGAATGGCGTGTTTTTTTCATAGCAAGTCGCGTCAATCCGCGCATGCGCAGTTGGATGTAGTAAGTAAAGTGGTCAGTTTGGGGTGCGTGGGGATGTGTTTGAGGTAGAGATGGATCACTATTGGTCCGAATGTGTCGTGGAATGTGTCATCTTGTAGCCCTCGTGGTGCAGACCCCGATTTGAGGGATGTCCATGTCATCTGAGCCAAAGTGGACAGTTTGGGGGTGTGAAGGAAGGTATTTGGTGTAGAGATGGACCATCCATATCTGTCATGCATTATACCATATCCTTGCTGTATTATACCATATCTGTGCTGTATTATACCATATCTGCCCTGTGTTTACAATATTTGTCATGTATTATACAATGATGAAGGACACGTGTTCATTCCTATATCTACAGACACCACCGCCAACTCCGGTTGGGCGGAGTTCGGCAATTTTACAACCGGGACCTTGTCAACATCCGGATTTCCCAGTGGGTTTTTCCCGTCGTTCCTCCGTCTTCCATGCAGGTACTGTGGTTTTACATCCGGGTCCTCATCTTACATCCGGGTTTTTTTCAATTTTACTGTCACGTGACCGGAACCGGAAGTTGTCACAAGACAGGTGGCGCCCCGATATTGTCCTACTTATTCCGGCAGGGCGCCATCTGTCTTATGACAACTTCCGGTTCCGGTCACGTGACAGTGAATATGGAAAACCCCGGATGTAAGTTGAAGACTTGGATGTAAACCCACAGTACCCACATGGAAGACGGAGGAACGAGGAGAAAAACCCACTGGGAAACCCGGATGTTGACAAGGTTCCGGATGTAAAATTGCCGAGCTCCGCCCCACGGGAGTTACCACCATCACCGGGCGTTGACGGGCGTCAACGCTCGGTGGTGGTGGTGGTGGTGGTGTCTGTAGATATATGAATGAACACGTGTCCCTCATCATTGTATAATACATACAGGACAGATATGGTATAATTCAGGACATATTTTATAATACAGGACATATATGGTACAATACAGGACAGATATGGTATAATACAACACAGATATGGTATAATTCAGGACAGATATGGTATAATACAGCAAAGATATGGTATAATGCATGACAGATATGGATGGTCCATCTCTACACCAAATACCTTCCTTCGCACCCCCAAACTGTCCACTTTGGCTACTACTCGTACTAATGACGTCACCGATGACGTCACAGATGACATGGACATCCCTGAAATCGGGGTCTGCACCACGAGGGCCACAAGATGACACCTCCTACGACACATTCGGACCAATAGTGTGCCATCTCTACCCTAAACACACCCCTACGCACCCCCAAACTGTCTGCTTTCTATACTACGGCCAGACTGCTCATGCGCAGAACATCTCTATCCCAAACACACCCCCACGCACCCCCAAAATGACCACTTTACTTACTATACCCAACTGCGCATGCGCAGATTGACGCGACTTGCCATAAAAACCACGCCATTCTGACTCTACCTCACAAAAACTTAACTTTGACACCTCCCACGGCCCATTTGGACCAATAGTGTGCCATCTCTACCCCAAACACACCCCAACGCACCCCCAACATGTCTGCTTTCTATACTACGGCCAGACTGCGCATGTGCAGAATATTGAAAACGGACGATACGTTAGCCCAGTCGGATGCTCCTCCAAGAGAGCTTCAAAATAAGACACCATGGGACCACTAGGGGCTCACCTAAACCCCAAAACGTCCACCCGTCGCTATTTACCCACTACGCATGCGCACAGTGACGTTTTCAAAAAAAATCACTGCTTAACTTCGAGACCCCCCCATCGTGTTCTGCGTGGCGAGACGAGAAAAACAAGACCAAACAACGCATATCGCAATGAACATGTGTGAATTTCCCAATATGGACCTATCCCCCTGAGCCAGTATGGGCCTATGGGCCTATCCCGCCCTCCGTGAACTTTTCGGAAAATTTCACCGCTTAACTAGGAGACCCCTCCCATCGTGTTTTTCGTGGCGAGACGAAGAAAACAAGACCAAACAACCCATAGTAAAATCCCCTCCCCCCCCACCAAAAATGACCCCCCCCCATACCCCATACAGGCATTTTCCCCTATAGATGCAAATGTGCGAATCAGGCCCCTATTGTAGAGGTAAAGTCCGTGTTTCGCTTTTTATATTTTTTTTTCTGTGAAAACATGTACCCACCCATGACTTGATAGGCAGGCCCCGATAAGCTCGGAAACCGATATTAGCTCTTTTGAATAGGATCGATAGTGGTTTTCCCCTATTGTAGGGGTAAAGTCAGTGTTTCACTTTTTATATATTTTTTCTGGAGAAACTTTTACATGCAACCACCCATGACTTGATAGCCCTGGAGGAGGGCTTCACTTTGACACCTCACTCGACCCAATCGGCCACTAGGGGTCCACCTCGGTCTCAAAACGTCTATTCCCATACTCTTTTTAGGCATTCTCCGTATACATTAACATTGGAGTCACTTGGTTGACATGGTACTACTTTCGCAGCTTTTTTGATCGCATCACCGCCAGACCGCATCAACGCGGAAATTCGAGATCAAAAGTCATGTGACCTGGTGGCGCCATCTGTCGGAACTATAGTGCACTTGACCTCCACAACCCGCCCCCCAAAGAGTTATATCCCCCGGCAAAATGGGAGTCTATATGCGGTGACTATACTACTAAGGTCCCTCCGTCAAAATAACCATTTCGTTTTATCATTAAATAACTGGTTAATTATTACCTGTACAGTTTTAAATACATACATGTAAATATATCATCTTGATTATAGGCCTGCAAGTCATAACCATTTAACCCTATATAAAGTAATACTCATTTGTATATAATGTACGGAGTATTTCAGTGTTATCTTGGACACGCATGCTAGATTAATTTGCGAATATGGCTGATAATAAATGCAGTCAGCCGTCCTGAAATTCAGGAAGAAATTCTGAATAATTTGTAGGCCTAACCATCGGTATCGGGAACAGGCGGGCTATTAGAAGCCATATAGGCTAACAAGCATAGATGACTGGCGGCGCTTAGGAATAGGAGATACCCCCCCCCCCCACCCAGGTCAGCCAATATATCTCCGAGTTTTCAGCTCATATATGCTTTTCTACATCAACGACCATCCACCGCACACCAGACCCGAGACCTCCCTCCTGCCCACCCACCGTCCCCACACCGTCCAGATTGTATACATGTAGTCATGTGTCATGTTACATTCTTCGGGGACGAGTGAAGTTTAGAAGCCAAAGACGCCATACTTTAGAAGCCAAAGACGCCATACTTAATGCCGCATGCAATCAAACTCAGTGAAAACACCAGAACTAGATACATGGATAGTTTATCGCCACTGCTCTGGGCCCCTAAACTATACAACCTCCCATTCTTCGAAAAGATTCCATGACTCTGGATTCACATTTTCGAAAATGAAAGTGACGGAAATAAAGACCATTGTCATCTTTTTGTTTTTGAATGCCCAATAGTCTTTCGAGAACCACCTCTGGATACAGCCAGACCCTATTCGCCTGATAAAGTCTGCAAAGTATGGATTGTAAACTGATGACATACTATAATCATTGTGATGATGAAGCTTCCGCATCTGCGCAAAAGACGAACCGGAAGACGATAATGCGCCAACTGTTGTCGTGTTGTCGTTCTGTCGCCCCCGACAATGCGACATTGCGCCAATACGACAACAGGCATTGTCGTGATGTCGCCTTTCAAAAATGCACCATTGCGACAACACGACAACTGTTATCGTAATGGCGCCCCCGCCAATGCGACAATGCGACAATACGACAACTAGGGCGCCATTGCGTCAACTGTACCGTTGTCGTGTTGTCGTGATGTCGTGTTGTCGCCTTTTAAAAATGCGCCAACACGACAACACGATAACGGTAGCTTTGCAGTATTGTTGCAAGGCGCATTTTAGTCTCCTCTGTCGGCCATTGGCGCCCTGTATAGTAAGCTTAAGTTTTCTCCGATTCAGAGGGCGACAATACGCCATTACGATGGCCGCATCCGTCTTCCATAGATAGCAGCATGAATGTATTTTTTGTGGCATGATGCAGTTTTCAACAGCCCATTCTTCTGTTTGGGTTGTATATGCGTATAATTCTGCTTGACCGGTAGCTGCATGCCAATTTTTAGCCCTTCTCTTTCTCCTCCTTTCGTTATTGAGTTGACTGCGAAACAGCGTCACGGTAGGCGAGGCAGGGACGGCGGAAGAGTGGGGAGCGGAGGGCAATGCGCCCACCCCCTCCCCAATATTTCAGCGAGAAAAAAAACAACAAAACAAAACAAAAACGAACAAACATGACCCCCCCCAAAAAACAAGGCAGCGGAAAAACCGCTAGAGTAAAGCAAAAGCCAAAAATAAACCTATACGGTATTATATCTATATATTGAATGCAGATTTTACTTTCCAATAAGCATCATCCTTGCTCATTCACATTCAAAATCTGGCTCTGTGTTCGGCTTCCCAACAACTATAAAATATCTGTGTTCTTGACATGGTCAAAGCTTAATATACCTTTCGATTGAAATTATTCCTACGAAGTAGGCTACCGATTGCAAATTGTCCGGTAATGAGTCAGTCAGTCAGTCAGTCCATCCGAATACTTTCGTCGGCAAAATAAGGAGAACCGTTGACATTAGAACCTTGATTTTCGGCATGAAGGTGCATTAGGGGACTGTTACCAACACGTTCTGAGCTTAGCTACTTTTGATGAAAATTTCTGGTGATTTTTGATGAAAATCACTGCTGATTCTGACTTGGGCAGTGCCCATCTTAATATAGGCAGGATTTCAACTGGGGGTGGAGATTTCCAAGAACTCAGTTCGCGTTGGAGTCCTAATGCCTACCGTACTTCGTAGGTCCTGTGACGTTCATGTATATAGTTAATATTTAAATTATATATACACCGGTACATCCGAAAATCATCATTTGTTTGACGGCGAATATTTAAAATAAAACTTGTGAGAAACACCAAAACAGGCACAACAAATAGAGCTTTACTTCCTCGTTGAATGTTAAATAATGGCGTCCAACTCAGCCTCGTTTTTTAACGAACATGCGCAATGACTTTTCATCGCATAGCTCCATCGCAGAGCTCCATCGCATAGCCCCATCGCATAGCTCCATCGCATAGCTCCATCGCATAGCCCCATCGCATAGCTTCATCACATAGCTCCATCGCTCCTTCGCTTCATCGCATAGCTCCATCGCATAGCTCCATCGCTCCATCGCATAGCTCCATCGCATAGCTCCATCGCATAGCCCCATCGCATAGCTCCATCGCATAGCTCCATCGCATAGCTCCATCGCATAGCCCCATCGCATAGCTCCATCGCATAGCCCCATCGCATAGCTCCATCGCATAGCCCCATCGCATAGCCCCATCGCATAGCCCCATCGCATAGCTCCATCGCATAGCTCCATCGCATAGCTCCATCGCTCCATCGCTCCATCGCATAGCTCCATCGCTCCATCGCTCCATCGCATAGCTCCATCGCATAGCTCCATCGCATAGCCCATCGCATAGCTCCATCGCATAGCTCCATCGCTCCATCGCATAGCTCCATCGCGCATCGCATAGCTCCATCGCATAGCCTCATCGCGCATCGCATAGCGCGACTTTTTATCGCATAGCTCCATCGCTCCATCGCATAGCTCCATCGCTCTATCGCATAGCTCCATCGCGCATCGCATAGCTCCATCGCATAGCCTCATCGCATAGCGCGACTTTTCATCGCATACCTCCATCGCTCCATCGCATAGCTCCATCGCGCATCGCATAGCTCCATCGTTCCATCGCATAGCTCCATCGCTCCATCGCGTTAAATTAGAAATGAAAGACGCGATGGCCCCTCTCGGCCATCATAGGGTTTGTCCACCTTTAACATCCTATCTCTTCTACAAGCGAAATATAAATGTAGAATTTTCTGATCTCAAAATGTCAGTTTTTTCTGATTCGTTTTGGGTTTCTTTGGGACATTTGTATTTTCTGTTGCAAGCCGATTATGGCTATTCTGTACAGACCTTTTGGTCTTTGATATATGTTGGCATTGTGGGAAGTTGATGCTGGGTCGTCATCGGGCCTTACAGACTAGCCTGTTGTGCTAAATGCCGTCAGTTTCATCTGACGACGATACAGCCCACCAATCCCCAGTGTACGAGTTGTCACAGTAACACAGCTCACCAATTACCAATATACGAGTTGTCAGACCATTTCCATCATAGCTCTCTAGATTTGTTTCTAATATCGCTTATGCCGGTGCTAGGGACCGTGTGGTCATGTCCTCCAAGTTGCCACATGAACAGGTACAACAAACGCGTACCTGAGATACAACACATATCACGAATCATTAGATTCTTGGTATGTGCTTTAGAATAGGTTAACCAGAAGACTACACTGTGAAGTCATGTGACTGTCAGTATGTCGGCACCTCTTCCCACTTCCCTTATATCCGTTGTAATTCAAGTCTTACACAGCTGAGCCTGGCGAGTGATTTGAGTGTTTGAATTTACTGCTGAACTGCTATGTTATGTAACATGTTATGTTATGTTACTGCTATGTAAAAAGTATATAGCATACAGTCATCGGATATTTATTTGACATGACAAACGCTAGATATCGATTCCAAACAATATGATTGGTCAATACAGTTCGATTTATGGATCTCAACCAACGAAAAGCTGCAACCTTTCACGAGAGGTGTGTTGGACTCCTACTTTAGAGTTTGTTTTTTTAATCGATACAAGGTCAACAGGTCTGAGCCCCAGTAATAGACCAGGTAAACACTATATACAACATTTAACAGAAACAATGACATTGAGATTAGAAGCATAATGCTTAATAATATAATAGTATGCTATACATAGATAAGAAACGCGTGTGTTTGAAAAGAATTATGAATATGGTATAACATCTAAGTCTGCTTCTTAAAAGCACATTTCTGTATAAATATGTCAACGTTTGCCTTAGACTAACGTTATTAAA
>JAVTVY010012428.1:0-57275 GCA_036873755.1 Hanleya hanleyi
CGTAACATTCCACCATGCACCGTGATCTTATGATATTGAGAGTTGCCAGGTCAATTCATGGGCGAGAGGTGATGCTCCTAGACATGATGGTGATAAATGGAGGTGTTGTTACATTTGTTTAGACAACAAAGTATCAATCTTGTTAGAACCATGTAAGCATGTCCCCTTTTGTGAGAGGTGTTTGCTGGCATATCTAGAAGATAAACATCACCCCAATAACAACAACCACGCACTATCATGTCCGAAATGTCGGGGAAATGTCACGAGAGTGCGAGAAATTTACATCTAACACTAACATCTAACATATAGTCCCTTTTCAGGGCCAACATTTTAACGTGAAAATAAAAACAGAACTATCTTTCCACAGACGGATGGACGTTTGATTGTGTGGGTTTGAGTGATTGATTGAATGTTTGTATGAACAATGATTCAGTCATTGTGTGAATGAGTTAATGGAATGAATGTTTGTACGAACAAGGAGTCAGTGATTGAATGAATGAGTCAGTCAATGATTGAGCGAGTCAGTAATTAAGTGAGTGATTGTAGGAGTCAGTGAGTGATCAAGCGAGTGATCGACCGAGTGATTGTATGAGCCAGTGAGTGATTGATTGAGTGAATCATTCATTCTGTGAATGAGTCAATGAGATGAATGTTCGTATGAACAATGAGTCAGTGAATGATCAAACGAGTGATTGTGGGGGTGCGAGTCAATGAATGAATGTATGAGTCAGTGATTCTGGATGTGAGTCAATGAGCGATTCATAGAGTGAATGAGCGACTGATTGAATGAAGCATTAATTGTGTGAGTTTGAGTGATTGATTGAATGAGTCAGTGATTATGTGAGTCAACGACCAACTGAAATGAATGAATCAACTGCTTGATTAACAATGTTGATTGGTTAGATCATATCCTAACTAGTATTGGTTGGTGGATAGCTAAATATTGTTACGGGTATCGACTCTGATTACAGTATAATGTAGTTAAAATACACTATAATGATCCACAGAATATACACCGGTCAGGATAGCAGCAAGTTATGTACTTCTCGGATAGCTCAGTATCTTCCCAGTAAGATACTTTGATAATAAGTCTGGATTTCTGACACCACAGATATAGAGAGATATCTGAACTCATATATAGAATAGGTATCCCAAGATGTTGCTAATATTTTATAACACCTACAAGGATATCGGTGAGATGTTTCAGCAGTAAATATAACGTTCTCAACAACGACCTTGTTGTCTTGTACTCATTATCCCGGTTGGGATGTTGTTAAAGTCTGATTTTACCAATACACCAATGTTAATGGTGGTCCAATCCACCCACATATAAAAGAAGAAGTTAACTCCAGTATTAAAAGGAAAATGACACACTTTTATTCTGTATATTTACAGGGCAAATTCCTCTTCAACGTATAACCAATAAATGCCACTTACCAGCATACAAATAGTCTTTTGACTGTCGTAAATTATCATATCAGTTTCATCTATCATGACATATAAGTAGCTTCTGTTATGAAAATAAACGTGACCACAACAGCATCGGACCGCACGATTGAAACGGACTATAGCTGTGGAATGCGAGCGCATTGTAACATTGTTGCCGTTTGCTGCATGTTGTACGTGACCAGCGGGCATCTCTGACTGAAATGATTGGGTGAGGTTATTTGTCAGAATCATCTACAGTGCGATAGAATAGGAATTCTATCAACTCATCACAGTTTAGGGACGTTTATTTATTCAAGACTTCAGGAAGGGATATACTTCTGATTATCGCTACATCTGTGTCAACTCATCTAAATCACGAAATGGATTTATACATCTCTATTTGTGAGTGCGGGGACGTCTGAGTTTTGCTTGTTTTACCAAGCTTGCATCATACCTGAAGTGTAACAGTGGACGTCTGATTACATCTAAAGAAAGGCTGGCACTTCTTATCGTCTTATGACATCTATTAGTACATCTACTGGTTCTTCTATTTGCTTTTGGGGGCTTCTAAAAGCAGGACATCTTTGGGCTCTCGCCCACGGCAAAGTGAAGTCAAATGCGAGAACTGCGCAATTTATACCTTTCCCGCCGCTGTGGTCACGTGATATTCAAGTACTCTTCAAACCAAAGTTTTGACTGACAACAATTGCGTATAAACAAATGTTTCGATACAGAAACCACCTTTATGAGTTATCTAGCAATTAGTTAATAATTCTAGATCATGAATACACAAGCAAACAACAGTGTTCGTATGCCAATCAACAGAAGAGAAACATGACAGTATTCGCGAGAGTATAATAACGACAACAAGCAAGATGGCTGCCCACGAAGATCGTGACATCAAAATACAAGTGACATCGCTAGGAGTTTATCCAATACCAACATGAATTATCGTTAGCGAGTTCATAAATCAATAACCATGAACAATAATGTAACCGTTAGCACACAATCTAGTTCGTCGGGGGCACTTGGAATCCAGAAATACTACAGTTTGAACCGCCACGTGAACTATAGGATTTACCATGCTGAGCTAAAAATAGCAACACACTGCCCGCGATATTGCAGTGAGATCCAAAGAAGAACAATTCATCAAAGCTATGTATTTCTGTACAGAGTGAACAATAAAGATATTCATGTAAGTACAAAGCAAAATATGACTTGTGTTATCTTCGCTTCATTCCCTAAATACATCATGACAAATAATTTCACTAAATAAGCATTTGTCACATTACCCCCCACTTATCTGTTTGCTGTCCTCAGCAACATATAAGCATAAATTCAACGCTGAACGATTAGATACCTAACAATAGTGGCGGAGCTATCCCCTTGCACTGAAATACTTCAAGCGTCACTAGTTTACCTAAAAGACAGCCAATACGGTACGGTACTACAAATGTACATGTAACAACAAGAGAAATCACAGAGAAATACTATACTGATACTCAACCAATATACAGTTCATCATCCGGAGAGTCACTAGTGCAGGATCCATGGAAATCACACAACAGATGTTCACAGAATCAGGTAAGCCATAACACTACACAGTAAGTCCATCGGAATGAAAGTCCATGAGTGAGTGAATCAATGAATGAATAGAATTCAAACGTCGTTTTCAACAATATTTCAGCTACAAGTCCATGAACACTGTTCGATATTCATTAATAAAATTCACAGTTCTCTGTTTGCTAATCTCCTGTTCCGGAATTTTCCTTCTTGCTCTCGTTTTATTTTTGCCATTTGCTTTTTCAGACCACGATCTGGACTACAATTTTCCGGTAGGCCACGTTTCCTGGAAACCACTGATTTTGGACGTTCCTGGCTTCTCGGTTTTGATTCTGTATGGCGAGTGGGTACATTACTCGATGATGTTGAAGACTTCTGATTGTGGGAGGATTTAGTAGGTGGTTCCTCACAGGACTTGCTCGCACTGCTGGTTGTCGTGTCGTTTTTCCCTGAACGTATGACACTGGCAGAGGGTTTTACTGATTCCTCCAGCTGTAGGATTTGGTTCACCAAACCAGATTCTCGACCTTTCCTGCGTGAACCCTCTATAAACTCGTTCAGCTTGCCCGTTGTTCTAATAAGCTCACCAGCCTGAAAACGCATAGCCTCTGTCAATGTTGCATGAGTGTCAAGGGTACCTTGCAGGGTTGTGTTGATGTTGTTGTTCTGTGATGCTGCCGTCAAACAAGACACTGCACGGGTCAAACGGGTCATCTCCAGTTTGAAAGCGGCGATGTTGGAAGACATATCCCATAACAGGTCGACCATCTCTGCACTCTTAGTGAATGCCACCTTTAACTGTGCCGCAATTTGGCCAAGATTGAGGTTCGTCGTCATTAACTGATTTGAGATCGGCCGAAGATCTTGATCTGGTGGCAGGGGTTGTCGTCTAGCAGCAACAATGATTGCACCAGTTACAGCTTCCACAGTTTCCTTCACCGTACTTTTGACAAGTTCTGCAATGGCTGAAACTGGCACCATCTGTTCTCCCACAAACGCTGGCTTGACTCCAGTTCCAGATTTTTCACTTAACGACCCACAAGGATGAACTGGGGAAACAACAATCTTCTTTGGTGTAGCCGGAAGTGGCGAGATCATCGGAGTAGAATCGGACAACACATCAGCCATAACATCACCGATGTCATCTAAACAAATAACACTGTCAACACTGTCCACAGTAGGTTTAACATCACGGAAAGCTGGTGGTACCTCAATCAGTTCCGGAACAATCACGTTTGTAACAACACCTGCAGGTAAAATAGGCACAACAACATCAACCTCAGGAACGATCAAAGAAGGAACAGCAACATCAGGTAAGTTAACACCAGAAGGCACATCTACATCAGTCAGATGGGAGTCAACGTCGTTACCATCCTCCATCGCACACACATCAGCAGGGATGGACAGGCTCTCTCCATGAACAGCACCCATGGCACAATAACTGGTAGGAGCCGGCATATTAGACGAAACAGGTGGGTTCACTACAACAACCCGACTATCTTCAGTGGCACCCTGTGACGACATCTCAATGCTAGCGATGGCACTCTGCAACTCCATCGCATTCTTCACTTGCTCGAACAAACCAGGATTTGACTGTAAGGCTACATACATCTGCGCCAGTTGATTACTTGTGCACACTGGAATTGCTTCTATTCCATTGGATAACTTAACTGTCTCCAACACAGTGGCATCTCTTGAGGGAGTAGTCGAAGGAGTGGACTTCTCAGATTCACTAACATAAGTTGCAGGTTTAATGTTCTTTTTCAAACCCTTCCGATAAAAACTCAAACTTTCTTCTTCTGTCAATGTGGTGGCATCTGCTGTGGAAAGGAGGTATGCCGTTTTCTTCCCTCCTATACAGGCTTCAGGGGATACTTCAGTATGTTTCTCGGCAATGTGACGAGCAATTTCCTCACCCTTCAGGGCCTTCTTGCCACACACCAAGCAAACATATGGCACATCATCTGAGGACAAGTGGTTCATAACTGTGTGCTTTGTTAACATGGCACGGTCTCCTATGTAGACACACCTCACACATCTCATGGCCAAACCACGCCGTCTCATGGCACTGACTGCTCTATCTGCCATCATCAAATATTTAGGTTCTGTGAAAGAAGAAAATAATAATCACAGGCTGGTAAGTATATTCATCTCTCAGTTCACATTGCAAACTGAACCATTATTAACAGCAACACATGGTAAGTATCCTCTGGTAAGTATACATCAGAACATCAAACTGTTTAGGGGGTTGACACATAGTTTAAGGATTCTTCATAGGGAACATGGGACTTGTTCGTCAATTTTCTTCCGTCCAAGTTTTGACAACCTATCCCTATTAGCCTTAGCAACAGCTTTGAGCGCCCATTTCAGTTTCAGTGTTCCCTCATATGGCTTTAGTTTATTGTGATGCACAACCCTCTGTTTCCCTTCACGGTCAAACTGAATGATGTAGTCCAAATCATTCAATTTTGCGACAACTACATAAGGACCCGCATAAGGACAGATCAGTTTGGTACTTTCGCCCTTGCGTCTAAGTTCCTGGTAATACCAGACGTAATCTCCCGGCGCGTATTTATGGAATGCCATCTTCGCGTCATATGTCTGCTTTTGCCGTTTCGTGGCAGACTTCAAATGTTCACGGGCGATATCATGCGCATGCTGCATCCGATCACGCAAAAAATCGACATATTCACCGCAAGATGAAAATTCATCTCCCACATTTGAAACGCCAGAACCGAATGTCACTTCAGCGGGCAATCGAACTTCTCTACCTAGCATCAATAGATTCGGTGTCAAACCAGTAGCTTCATGTGGTGTTGCTCGATAAGCCGCTGCTAAGCAACCCAGATGCAGGTCCCATTCCCTCTGCTGTCCTCTAAGGTAAGCTCTGATCATCCGTACTAAAGTTCGATTAAACCTCTCCACTTTCCCATTACCCTGTGGGTGTCGTGGCGATGTTCTGGTCTTCCTAATCTCCAACAGACGACATAATTCCACAAATATATCACTGCGATAATTCGACCCTTGGTCGCTGTGGATGTCGAGCGGACAACCAAAACGACTGATCACTTCATCAAGTATCTTCTGTGCAGTGGTCACAGCTGTTTGATCTGGCACAGGAAGAACTTCAACCCAATTTGTGAAGTAATCTGTTACCACCAAGATATACTTATTTCCTCTAGGCGTGACAGGAAATGGCCCGAGTATATCTGTCGCTAGACGGTCCAGCGGTGCACCAACTCTCATATCTCCTAGTGGAGCTCGTGGCCAATAAGACAGTGGTGTATTTGCACTGCAGCTGTCACATCTCATCACCCAATTATTTACATCTTCCCTCAGACCCATCCAGTAAAATCTCTGCAAGATTTTTTCACGTGTCTTTTTAACACCCAAGTGTCCAGCAAGAACAGAATTGTGCATCTGCTTCAGCACATACTCACGCATGGATCTAGGCACGAGGAACTGCCAATGCGCTCCAGTGGCATCTTTCCTCACAAAATGTCGAAATAGGACCCCGTCCTTCAACTCAAGGTTATCCCTACAGTTCCAGTAATGTCTCGTCACTGGACTGGCGCCACACACTATCGCTCCATACGGCCTTTTGCCGTCGTCCATCCACTTCAAAATGGGTGCAATATCAGGATCATCATGCTGTCTCCTATGTAGTTCTGCCATGGAAAATCCTTGCATCCAAGGAGTCTCGGTTACCTTCCGGGTAACACTCCTACCGTGAACATCAAATAACGCATATTGTAGATACTCGACACACTTCATCAATTGCATCCCACATGCCGAAGTGATTGTCTTGAACATCATCTTCATGCAAGAATACCCTGTAAACTTGAAAGATTCAAGACGGAAGACTGTTAGAAGACATGAACACTACTACAATATAGTGGAAGAATGACTTTATTGGCATCTTTGACTCTACAACATTTTCCGTTACCACAGACGTTAATTTTCGAACCGACTGCTCCACATCATCTCTGAGCAATGAACTCTGCATCTCAGACGTTCGTTTTAGGCATCGTGAGCAAGGTCCACACTTCAACTCGTCACTATCATCGGCATTCGAACATTCACATTCTCTTGGGTTTGGACAGCGCGACATTCCATCTGCGTTTCCATGTTTATTCCCCGGACGATACTCAATTGTGAAATCAAATGCTGATAGTGTCTCAATCCGCCGTGCTATGCGATTCTTTGGTTCCTTTAAACTAAACAGCCATTTCAGAGCCTGGTGATCTGTTCGCACCAAAAATTTTCTGCCGAGCAGGTACTGTCTGAAATACTCCATAAAATATTTCACAGCTAATAGCTCCCTATCCGTCACACAATAATTACGCTCGGCTTTGTTTAGGGATCGGCTAGCATAAGCTAACACCCTTTCTCGGCCATCTTGTACCTGCGACAAAACTGCACCAATGCTAACATCACATGCATCAGTGTCGAGAATGAATTCACCACCATCCCGTGGATATCCCATCACGTCTGGACCCATCAATGCTTCTTTAAGATCATCAAGAGCCTTCTGGCATTCTAACGTCCAACAGAATGGCTTATTCTTCTTAGTAAGCTCTGTCAATGGATACGCCATCTTTGAGAAGTCTTTTACAAAACACCTGTAATAACTTCCCATCCCCAGTATGGCACGAACATCTGTGACATTCTTTGGCGTTGGCCAGTCTCTTATCTTCTTAATGTTGTCGGGATTTGATAGAACTCCATCCTCTGAGATAACATGTCCAAGAAATGTTACCTCCCTTTGGAACATCTGGCACTTAACTGGCTTCAGTTTAAGACCAGCCTGTCTTATCCTTTCTAAAACTTCTTTCAGTCGGCTTAGGTGTTCGTCAAAGGTTCGACCGAAAATAACCAAATCATCTATGTAAATAATACATCGGGTCCACTGCAAACCAGCGAGAGCAAGTTCCATCACGCGCTGGAACGTTGCACTGGCGTTGCATAACCCGAAAGGCATTGTAGTATTCTCATAGAGACCATACTTCGTTACAAACGCAGTCTTTTGTATGTCCTCTTTCTTAACCGGCACTTGGTTATAAGCTGACGTCAAATCCAACGTCGAAAACCACGAGGCACCCTCAACTGCATCTAGACAATCTTGTGTCCTGGGAATAGGAAAAGCATCTTTTTCTGTGACCGCATTTACACGTCGAAAATCAATACATGGCCTAATAGAACCATTTTTCTTTCGGACAAGAACTATCGGTGATGCCCATGGAGACGTCGATGGCCTTATAGACCCCTGCCTCTGTAACTTCTGCAGTGCCTTAAGATCTTCTCCCGCAAATGCTAATGGTATTCTACGTGGAGGTTGTTTTATAGGCACCGCATCACCGGTATTAATGGCATGCTCTGTAAGATGAGTAAGCCCAAGGTCAAATTCATCCCGAGAAAAAAACATCCTGATATTCATTCAACACGGCCGCCACAGTAGCATGCTTACTTGGAACTACTTCTTTCACCGCATCACAATATAGTTCTTCTAAATGTGGTGGAACTACTTCTATCCCCTTCACATTGTTACAGCCAGCCACTTTAGAATCACCACGTTTCGTATTTCTGATCAAGTCACCGGTTTTCTCCTCCAGTTCGTCTTTGGCATTGGCTATTACCGTCACCTCTGGTTCTATTTCCTCTGCGTAGCCAACACAGGTATCCTGTTTGATCGACTTCGCTTCCAAGAATGGATTCAGAACCCTCATCTTCACTGTAGTATTATTATCAACATCCACTAAACAAGAACCAACAACAAGTGAATGAGATTCTGTAAAAGATAAAGACGGCTCAATAACCAAAATTTTGTCGTGAACAACATCAATTTTATTAACAAAAACATCAATAACAGCTTCACTCATGGCGGGTACAATATAATGATCAGCTGCTTGGACTCGTCTCACTCTGGGAGTGTGTATCTGCTCCAGTGGAATAACTACTCCATCTAATATCATCTTCCCTTCACTGAGCAACAAATCAGCCGGTCCACTCTCTCTCATCTGCAAGATATCTGTCCCTAATAGTACATCATCTTCTATCTCCGCCACGGCAACCTCATGCTCTAATTTAAGTGATCCCAGGAAGATCTCGAATACTGCCCTGCCCTTATAATCCATCTTCCGACCGTCAGCACATGCAAAATTCCGAATACCCGAAAGCTTCAGTTTAGGACGTCTCTCCACGGGTATATTAGAATATACTCGGTTGGAAATGATAGTCGCAGTCGCACCAGTATCCACCGTGTAAACTACGTCTTGTCCCTGCAAAGCACCGTTTATGTACACTCCATCATATTTCTGCTTCTCTCGTCTGACGAATTCGACATCAAACGGATTATTTCTATCCGCATCCGGAGTCTTCCTAGTATCAACATCTGGTGGGCCTAAACTCTGGGGGACCGCCCCTCGGCCTTCTGAACCGGTCCCTGGTAGTTTGCCGAAGACCTCTGATTAAAACCATAACCCCTTGTCATATCCTGTGAAACACCATACTGGTTTTGCTCCCTCTGCGAAATAAATGGCTTAGCAGTTACCTTTAGTTGACCAGAGATATGGTATGTACAGTCTCGCACGTAATGGTCCCCACCACATCGATAACATCCTGTAAACGTAGTGAAATTTTTACAAGGCTGTTGTGTCTGGACGTCACCATAAGGTGGCGGATTTCGTCTCTCAGGGAGATTTCGTCTTGGCTTGATCAGCGCCTGATGCTTATCAGTTAAATGCTCAACTTGCTTCTTCAGAGAATCCATCATTCCAGAAAACTCTTGACGGAGTTTCTGTACCTCTGCGGCACATTTGTTAGATTCCCCATTCTCCTTGGCTTGCTTCTCCTTAATTTCATCTGGCTTACTGGGACTTGTCTTTCCTTTATTCCAGGATTTAGTATTTGCACGAGTTTGAGGTGCTGTCCGAATAACTTCCTCAGATTCTTGAGTCTCTTCACATCTAAGATCGTTCTGGACATTATCACAATCAGAATTAACAACTCGCATCGGCTTTCTCGACCTTCTGTCACCAGATTCGCTCGGGGTGATACGCCTCTGAGTCTCGACAAAATTAACCACCTCATAAACCGCCATATCAATATCACTGGGTTCCTTCACATATTCCACATGGAACCGTGCTTTATCATCTACGAGCCCATCGAGAAATCGCCGAAGTAAGTCTTCTTTCCGAGTTTTACGGTCTCGATCAGCGTGAGCTTTATCGTAAAGCCTTTTCAACTCTGCCGCATATTCCTCTGCACTCTCACCGACTTTCTGCTCCCGGTTACTGAATTGTGCCCCATATCTCTGAGCCGTCTCAATTCGTCTGAACCTATGATCCAGTTCCTCGATCAAAGATACAAAATCAGACCTCGCCTTCTGTGACAGTTGACCGTATACAAATTCGCCAGCTTTTCCCTGCAGCCTGGGAAGCAATTCACATCGTTTTTCATCAGTTGACCAACCGTTAAGGGTAGCCACATCTTCAAATCGGTTGTACCAAACCTCCCAACGCTCCATCCCAGTGAAAGCTGGAAGTTTCGCACCATGATTTGATAGTTTACGTCTATTCCGTCTGACTGTTATTCGACTAGTTTCACTCCCAACTTCTTCAAAATCACTATTCTCCTCACTACGTGAAGACGCATTTTGACTCACAGACCTGCTTTGTATTTTACTCCGCTTATTTAATCTGCTGAAATTGCCATGTTTAGCATCTGAATGTCCATTCACAGTTTTTGTCCCTCTAGAGACCTCACACACATCTCTGAAAACACCTTTCATCATGCCAGCCAAATCAGTCATTGCATCTTTCATGACACTCCCTACCACGTCTGTCAACTGGCGTCTCATATCAGGTAGGTACGTATCACCGCTTTCCGCAGCCAATGCATAATGTGACGAAGAATTCGGTTGGAAGCTTCTAAAATCATGGACTGCACTATTAACATCTCTCTCTGAGATCAGAGACACACTTTTATTCTGTATATTTACAGGGCAAATTCCTCTTCAACGTATAACCAATAAATGCCACTTACCAGCATACAAATAGTCTTTTGACTGTCGTAAATTATCATATCAGTTTCATCTATCATGACATATAAGTAGCTTCTGTTATGAAAATAAACGTGACCACAACAGCATCGGACCGCACGATTGAAACGGACTATAGCTGTGGAATGCGAGCGCATTGTAACATTGTTGCCGTTTGCTGCATGTTGTACGTGACCAGCGGGCATCTCTGACTGAAATGATTGGGTGAGGTTATTTGTCAGAATCATCTACAGTGCGATAGAATAGGAATTCTATCAACTCATCACAGTTTAGGGACGTTTATTTATTCAAGACTTCAGGAAGGGATATACTTCTGATTATCGCTACATCTGTGTCAACTCATCTAAATCACGAAATGGATTTATACATCTCTATTTGTGAGTGCGGGGACGTCTGAGTTTTGCTTGTTTTACCAAGCTTGCATCATACCTGAAGTGTAACAGTGGACGTCTGATTACATCTAAAGAAAGGCTGGCACTTCTTATCGTCTTATGACATCTATTAGTACATCTACTGGTTCTTCTATTTGCTTTTGGGGGCTTCTAAAAGCAGGACATCTTTGGAAGTACTCTTCAAACCAAAGTTTTGACTGACAACAATTGCGTATAAACAAATGTTTCGATACAGAAACCACCTTTATGAGTTATCTAGCAATTAGTTAATAATTCTAGATCATGAATACACAAGCAAACAACAGTGTTCGTATGCCAATCAACAGAAGAGAAACATGACAGTATTCGCGAGAGTATAATTATGACAACAAGCAAGATGGCTGCCCACGAAGATCGTGACATCAAAATACAAGTGACATCGCTAGGAGTTTATCCAATACCAACATGAATTATCGTTAGCGAGTTCATAAATCAATAACCATGAACAATAATGTAACCGTTAGCACACAATCTAGCTCGTCGGGGGCACTTGGAATCCAGAAATATTACAGTTTGAACCGCCACGTGAACTATAGGATTTACCATGCTGAGCTAAAAATAGCAACACACTGCCCGCGATATTGCAGTGAGATCCAAAGAAGAACAATTCATCAAAGCTATGTATTTCTGTACAGAGTGAACAATAAAGATATTCATGTAAGTACAAAGCAAAATATGACTTGTGTTATCTTCGCTTCATTTCCTAAATACATCATGACAAATAATTTCACTAAATAAGCATTTGTCACAATATATCCACGAATCATGGCTCTTGTGTAGCTGAAAATAGCCACCAATTACATTTGGGTATTCACACCTAAAAATATTCACTAATCGGGGCACGGCTCTTGTGTTGCTAAAAATACCCAACAATCAACATCAGTTTATTTTTAACCACCCACCACCGTACGCTATAAAAGCGACTACCCATCGTGTCATTGATGATTGATTCAACATGCATTACTGTAAAATCGACTCCTTTACGGACGTGAATGCCTTGAACTCTTGAGCAACAAACGGTATCGGCGAGTAGTTTTATTCGACGTAAATTGACAGCAACGGCATTATAGGCGCCCCGCTCTACCGCCCAAGTGTTCAAGGCATTCAGGTCCGTGAAGGAGTCGATTTTGAAGTAATCCATATTGAATCAACAGTGACACGATGGGTAGTCTCAATCATAGCATACGGTGGTGGATGGCTGAAAATAATCTGATCGTTGATTGGTGGGTATTTTCAGCAACACAAGAGCCGTGTTCCGATTAGGTGGGAATACCCAAATGTAATTGGTGGTTATTTTTGAACAATGCAACAGCCGTGCTCTGATTGGTGGATATTTTTAGAAAGTGAGAATACCCAAATATAATTGGTAGATATTTTTAGACAATAGCTCTGATTGGTGGATATTTTTAGAAGGTGGGAAAACCCAAAGGCAATTGATAGATATTTTTAGACACTAGGAGAGCTGCGCTCTCATTGGTGACTATTTTTAGCAACACGAGAGCCGTGCTCTGATTGTTATATATTTTTGGCTGTCCACCAACCAGTACTAGTTAGGATATGATCTAAGCAATCAACATCGAAAAATCAATCAACCAGTTGAAGATTCATTCACTTCAATTGGTCATGGACTCGCACATCCGTGGAAACAAGCCATGGCAAATCTCTGTCAAGCCTTGACTGGGTTAGCGACGAAAAGTTAGCTTAGGCCAAAATATCTTATAGGCCAAGCTAACCTCTCGCTCTAATTACAACATATATTTAATAAATATATCAACATATATTTAATAAATATATATATATATTTTCCAAAACAACTGTACATATTTGCATATGAATCGGCTTATGCGAGATTAAGCACGTGAATTCCGTAATCCATGGTACTTGTAAGGTTTATTATTGAATGAACTGTATAACAACTGAACATAATGAGAACTTTACTGCATAATAGACGAACGATTTTAGTATAATGAAGTCATCAGATTGTACACTGTAAAAACGGCCAATTTCAGGGAGTAAATGTTCAACCTGTTATCAGTTCAACGTTGAACCAATTTTTAATGACAGTAAACGTTTACCCGGAATCTGGTTGAACGTTTTCAGTTCGAATTCAAGCATATACTGATACTTGCATGGAGGTAAACGTTGAACCTGTTATTGGTTCTTCTTTCAACCTATAACTGGTTCTACGTATAACCACATGATACTAGCTTGGGCGTAAACGTTGAACCTATTATTGGTTCTACGTTCAACCTATAACTGGTTATACGTTCAACCACATGAAACTCCGTGCATGGTAAAACGACACCAACATGACCGAAACAATGGGATATGAATGTCTGAGAACAGGGAGTAATTTTCTTATTAATATTAAGTTAAATTCTGCAGACTTTTCCAAATAAACCATGTGGTTATGCTTAAAACTGAATGTCCAAGTCGTTAATAACGCGTGTCGATTTGGGAAACTTCGCTGTTATGCACTTATTTTGATGGCATATTACTATTTTCGCTCATAAAATAGCCTATCAACAGTCAGAAACAATCATAGAAGTTATCAAAAATGAAAGACGTAATACTGTTGTGTGGGTCAAAATTATTCCCGACCGAGTATACGTTCAACTGTTTTTCGGTTCAACGTATTTCCCGCCCTCGTTATTGTTTTTCCCGCGGTGGTCGTCAAAAGAACCACTTTTTGGTTCAACGTTCAACTGGACTATGGTTCAACTGGCCATCGGTTATCGTCCTTCGTTTTATGAAGCGCCACCTGCTGGATTGCAGTGTGAGGAGGAGAACGTGTGCATGGTGTTGTTGGCAGCTTAACAATGAACATTACTCGTCCCGTTACATCTGTTTTCTGGTAAGTAATATGGACAAACAATTGTTTGAACTGCGCTTCAACACTGAATACGTTACGCACAAAAATCTCGTCCCCGTTGCTTTCGCTTTATGTTTTGAAATCGAAGCTGTGTCGAAAACTGGGCTATGCTTCATTGTTCATTCTCCGTTCATTTATTCATTGCGTGAAAGAATTTTGCTGTCTGTTGTCTGTTTTGATATGTCATTGATATAATTTACTGTTACCACTTGGCGGTATTTTGCAATTTCCAATCACTTATTACATTTAGCATGTCGTTTTTCCATACCAGTTGTGGATGAGTGCAATCTAAGGCCCTTACAGGCTATATAATTTCCTATGTATTTCCAAAAAAGAATTAATTAAACTGTCACTATATCTGCATAGGTCAACAGCTATATACATATGGATACCAGTAATTATCAGCCGCGTTGTCCACAAAAATACTTGCAATACGCTTTGTGGATTGTTAAACTCTAAGGTCCTTGCAAACTAATATGCATTAATCTCCTATTCCAAAAAAAAAAAATACATTAAGACATTATATAGTATTGTTCACTGGACATATTCCTATGCATGTTATAATCCTATAATAATTCAAAACATCTATTAACATCCAGTCACCCCTCAATTTTGCCTGAAATTCTAATCAGTCCAATGAATTTATAATAGTTACATAATGTCGTAAGACTATATTAAATGTTGGCAACATTTTGTGTCCAATGGGGTAATATCATGTCAACATTGTGTAACTGTTTATCCAGAGATCAAGTGAGAAGTGTGAGAAGTCCAGCTGCCCTAGTGCCTGATCGATGAAGAAGTCATTTTGATGTTTCTGAAATACACCATGATGGATGACAAGTAGTAAGTGAATACATTACAAGGACACAATCAAAGGAAATTTGAGAAGTCATTGATAAGACTTGATAAATGATACATCATAGCTGTACCATGTATTACCCCATAACCCCCCCCCCCCCCGCAGCATGCCCACTACATAACCAGGGCTCTCAAGGAGCAAAATGAAGGCGAGTGATTCGTCACTAGCCTGAATTTAAGCTCAGGCGAGTGAGGCGAGTGCTTTTATCACTCGCCTGAGAAATTTCTGAGGCGAGTGAAATGCTGAAATTACTTCTACAAGTACATCACAGAATATGTGGGTCACATATGCGCGGTTCAGAACGGTGTTGTAGTCTTCTTTAATTCGGAACACTGATGTAAGTTCCTCTCCCCATTTTAGGTACGTCGATAGTTCTATCGGCTTTCCTTTCGGATTCGACATCGTGCAATTTTCCGATAACAGCTTGCTAACAGTGACAAAATTGTTACGAACGAAAACGCACGCGTGCTTGGCACCGGAATTGCGTGAGAGCAATGAAAAGCATGGACTTGATCGTGGGACGAAAGTCAAGTCCGCGTAACAGCGAGAGTAAATCAATATCGAAAACTAATGTTTAAAACGGAGTGATGTAATGTAAAACAAAATCGGAAACTTAATGTTTAAAACGGCGTGATGCCATGGTCGTTTGAGCCGTGGTGTTTGACGGATTTTATATTTGTGGAAATCATAACCCACGGCTCAAAACGTGTCTGTATGGAAATACAAGGGAGGCAACCAGTCTACCCGTAACGGATCTGTAATTTCGTTCCGATACAGGGTTTTACTTTTTGCACAAAAACATGAAGCGGAAATGGCGGGAAGCCTTCCGAAATTGCTGAACAACAAGATCTTTACGAAACCAAGAATTTTACGACAGCTGAAGATGTCATTAAATTTTATTCTGACCTATGAAACGTGCCAATGATGAACAACAAGATATTTTGGAGCCAAGAACTTGACAGCAACAGCTGAAGATGTCATTAAATTTTATTCTGACCGACGAAAACAGGCGAGTGGTGAACCACTCGCCATTTTTTGATTTCAGGCGAGCAGGAGGCGCGCGCGAGTGATCGCTCGCCTCTCCTTGAGAACCCTGCATAAACCCCCCCCCACCATGCCCACTACACACACATCCAGTTAGGGGTGGGGGAGGGGGTGGGGTCAAGAGGCAAATGGATGAGATTTACAAACATGCAACATAGGGTGGTAGCTACCAAATTAGTATACTATAATATCCATGTTAGTAATTATGATTTTTTTTCCAATCCAGATAAGGGGGCATGGTGGTAAAGTGTGTGTGTGGGGGAGGAGGGGGGGGGGGTGGTGAAAATATATACTATTTTTATGTGGCAAGACCATGTGGGATTGATTTCATGAGATATTCCCAAGGCAGGGTGGTGGCATGAGAAATTGCCAGGGGTTGCGAGGGGCCGAGTGAGTGAGTGCTTGTCATGAAAATCGGGATATTTCCCCCAACCTTTATGAATAAATTAGTTATATTAGATCTTACTCCATTTAATATTTTCTCCTACAGAAAGTGTAACAGGGAGAAGGTCAGAAAGAAGCCATTTGTTTGAGTCTGACTGCTGGAGGAAGATGAAGGAGGCGACAGTGTATATGGCTCCCACAGAGTGAACATCATCATCTTGTAATGGATTTTATCGCGATTGAAGATGTGAGGAATAATCTGTCATTTTCAATGCTAATAATCAGATATATGATGCTCATAGACCATACTAAAACCAGCAACAAGAATGAATAATTTTGCCACTCTGTTGATGAGTAGGGGGTGGGGTGGGGGGGTCATCAAGGCTTCATCTGCAGATGGCTCAATTATGTACAGTTGATGAGTTCAGATTTTATAGAATGGTACTTACAAATGTAAGCTTATATTGACAGGATAGTGAAGACAAATTATATTGCACAATTCTTTATTTGTTTAATAGGACCAACTGCTTGCAAGAAAGATCAGAGACATGTCACAGTGCGGATCATTACATTACAGGGTTTCGGATGATACATTACAGGGTTTCGGATGATGGTGGAAGTGTGTGCATTATTTCATAACTTGGACTATGTGAAATAATTGGTCTCTGACATGCCTGCATCACAAGATAATGGCTACCGGTATCATTGGATGTGACAGAAAAGATGAAATGTGATACAGCAAATATTCAGGCTAAAGCTGTGGTACCATATTACATATAGAAGAGGAACAAAACGGAACTGTGTTGAATCTTCACCATTCCTGAACACCCTTACAAAAAAATCAACCACAATGGCCGGCATACTACTGGTGATAGAAAAGTGACACCATCGTATGCAAACAAAGTCTCATTACTGTGATAGAATGATGAACAATGTGCATATACCTGTAGCCCTCTCATCTGTTGAAGCAGATGGCCCAACATAACACAAGGGTGTTGTTTACTATGAATTAACTGTGATGTTGAATACAAGAAAACAATGCAACACTCGATATATCACAAATCATCGATACATGACGAATAATTGACTTCAGATACAAAAGTCAATGTGTGAAGTCTGACCACCTTTACATGTACTCTGTACAGGAAGGTGGATATAAATTTTTATTTACCATATTATGACTCGGTATGTCCCAGATCATTAATACATTGTGTAATATAATTTGACTCAGGGTACATAAGTCACTGTGTGAATTCTGACCACTTATACTCTTTGTAGGAAGGTCTTACACACTTCAACTGTGTATTTAGGTCCCATAACTAAACTTTGATAAAATGCAATTAGCTAGCTCACTCAAATGTTCCTGATGATATTGCAATACATGTACTCTGAATACTCTGTGTATTAAAGAAGGTTGGACACACATAAACTATGTATGTATGTCCCATTACTAAACTGTGATAAAATGCAATTAAATAATTCTCTCAATTATCCCAGATCAGTGATGTTAAATACATGTACTCGGAATACATAGGTCGCTGTGTGAAGTCCGATCACCTATACTCTGTGTAGGAAGGTTGGACACACATAAACTATGTATATAGGTCCCAACTAATATGTGATAAAATGCAATTAGCTAGCTCACTCAAATCATTGATATTACATGTACTCAGAATACATAGGTCGCTGTGTGAAGTCCGATCACCTATACTATGTGTAGGAAGGTTGGACACACATAAACTATGTATGTAGGTCCCATAACTAATCTGTGATAAAATGCAATTAACTAGCTCACTCAAATCAGTGATATAACATGTACTCAGAATACATAGGTCGCTGTGTGAAGTCCGATCACCTATACTATGTGTAGGAAGGTTGGACACACATAAACTATGTATGTAGGTCCCATAACTAATTTGTGATAAAATGCAATTAACTAGCTCACTCAAGTCAGTGATATTACATGTACTCAGAATACATAGGTCGCTGTGTGAAGTCCGATCACCTATACTATGTGTAGGAAGGTTGGACACACATAAACTATGTATGTAGGTCCCATAACTAATCTGTGATAAAATGCAATTAACTAGCTCACTCAAATCAGTGATATAACATGTACTCAGAATACATAGGTCGCTGTGTGAAGTCCGATCACCTATACTATGTGTAGGAAGGTTGGACACACATAAACTATGTATGTAGGTCCCATAACTAATCTGTGATAAAATGCAATTAACTAGCTCACTCAAATCAGTGATGTAACATGTACTCAGAATACATAGGTCGCTGTGTGAAGTCCGATCACCTATACTATGTGTAGGAAGGTTGGACACACATAAACTATGTATGTAGGTCCCATAACTAATCTGTGATAAAATGCAATTAACTAGCTCACTCAAATCAGTGATATAACATGTACTCAGAATACATAGGTCGCTGTGTGAAGTCCGATCACCTATACTATGTGTAGGAAGGTTGGACACACATAAACTATGTATGTAGGTCCCAAAACTAAACTGTGATAAAATGCAATTAACTTGCTCACTCAAATATTTCAGATCAGTGATATTAACAGACAATTATGCCATATGTATACAGTAATATTTCATCATAACAGCAGTAAGCTAAAAAAAAGTTAATAATAATCATGATAATCATTTTGCATCTTGAAGTTTTCATTCCTTAGATGAGGAGTGTTATGAGTCTAACATCAGTTGAAAAGGAGGCATCAAACTTGTTGTAGGTGGTACCATCTTGGATGTTACTAAACCTCCCCAGACTCCCTTCCCCATTATTGTAACCCCTGTTACTTGTGGTTTCTGTGATTCATGAATTGGTAGAATTCAATGTTTACATTTTAGCTTTTCATATCTTTAGTTGTTCATTTGATTGCAAATAGTCTAGTGTTTATTTAGAGCATTCATAAAGTTAGACCGCGGTTCACAGTTCCTTATTCATCATCCAGCGACTCATAGCCGCACCCCAAGCAGCGACCCCTGGCGTCAGATTTGGGATACAAATATGCAAAGATATCGATTCCACATGAACTCTTGTATATAGATGAAGCTAGGTATTCGTACTGTTAGAAATCAGATCTGTTATTAGATTATATCCGAATATGATTTAAATATATGAATTTTATTTCAATTAGTGTGTATTTGTTGATGTATGTTCTGAAATATCCTTCACTTTCTTACAGGTTGATATACTTTTCACTGATGACTGCAAGAAATAACACTGGGATGTAACTTGGTTGCTCATATGGTTCCGATGTATTTGCAAGAATTTAGAATTTAACTAAATCTGCAAATACATGTACAATTTGCACCACAACAATCCGGTGCAGATTTCATTTAAATCTGCATCTGGATGAACGTTAAACCTTGATGTGGTTGTACGTTTAACCTTGATGTGGTTGTACGTTGAACCTATTTCTGAGAAAACATTGAACCTGAATCTGGTTATACGTTGAACCAGTAATTGGTTATAGGTAACACCAAATTTTGGTTCAGGGTTTTCCATGGTTAAACGTTGAACCAGAAACTGGTTCAACGTTTACCTTTCAGTTCAACGTTACACCTTTTCGTGGTTGAACGTTTAACCTCATTTCAGTTCAACGTTAAACCTTGATGTGGTTGTACGTTTAACCTTGATGTGGTTGTACGTTGAACCTATTTCTGAGAAAACATTGAACCTGAATCTGGTTATACGTTGAACCAGTAATTGGTTATAGGTAACACCAAATTTTGGTTCAGGGTTTTCCATGGTTAAACGTTGAACCAGAAACTGGTTCAACGTTTACCTTTCAGTTCAACGTTACACCTTTTCGTGGTTGAACGTTTAACCTCATTTCAGTTCAACGTTGAACTTTGCTTGGTGCTACGTTGAACCAGTTTATGGTTGCAACCGAGTTACATCCACTTTATGGTTGAACGTTTACTCAGCGTTTTTACAGTGTAAATATACCACTGTCAGATCTAATCTGATTACACTAAGGTTAAAATGGGGCGCGCACATGGCTCTCGGCTACAGTTAAACAAGATGTTGCACCCAGTCTAAAATGACGAGAAACAGTAGTCGGACATTGGCAATTCGGCTTCCCGTCTGGCTTTGACCTTATCGTATATATTTCAGTATGCACTTTTTTTTATATGAACTTGGACACTTTGAACCACAAAAATATTTCACTGTAATGTCTCGGCATATATGAAAACCTGTATTAGTCTTTACAGGTGTCCCATTTCAAACATATTAAATAATACCTACTAAAATGTATGCGAACAAGCCAAAACAAGATGATGCAAAGGTATATGGATAGGGTAACTGTGGCTGTTGAATATTATGGGTTATTTTGTGTTTCTGTAGGCTGCTCTTCTCTGAATAGCTAATGGACATCAGGAGCACTTGTATGGCTTTTCACCCGTATGAGTCCTTTCGTGTGCCTTTAACTCCCCTTTGTGTGAACAGCTATATGGACAGAGGAGACAGTTGTATGGCTTTTCACCAGTGTGTGTCCTTTCGTGTTCCTTCATGTTCCCTTTTTTAGAACAGCTAAATGGACAAAGTGGACATTTGTATGACTTTTCACCAGTATGTATTATTTCATGTTCCTTTAGTCTCCCTTTCTGTGAACAACTATATGAACAGAGGGAGCACTTGTATGGCTTTTCACCAGTATGTGTCGTTTCATGTCTCTTTAGGTTCCCTTTCTGTGAACAGTTATATGGACAGATGGAGCACTTGTATGGCTTTTCACCAGTATGTATTTTTTCATGTTCCTTCATGTCCCCTTTGCGAGAACAGCTATACGGACAGAAGGAGCACTTATATGGCCTTTCACCAGTATGTGCCCTTTCATGTGTATTTATGTTCCCCTTTCTTGAACAGCTAAATGGACAGAGTGAACATTTATATGGCTTTTCACCAGTATGTATTCTATCATGTTCCTTAAGTCTCCCTTTCTCTGAACAGCTATATGGACAGAGTGAACACTTATATGGCTTTTCACCAGTATGTCTCCTTTCATGTGCCTTTAGGTTCCCTTTCTGTGAACAGCTGTATGGACAGAGTGAACATTTATATTGCATTTCACCAGTATGTGTCCTTTCGTGTTTCCTCAGGTTCCCTTTCTGTGAGCAGCTATATGAACAGAGTGGGCATTTGTATGGCTTTTCCCCAGTATGTATCATTTCATGTTCCTTTAGGTTCCCTTTCTGTGAACAGCTAAATGGACAGAGTGAATATTTATATGGCTTTTTACCAGTATGTATTCTTTCATGTACCTTTAGTTTACCTTTCTGTGAACAGCTGTATGGACAGACTGAACATTTATATTGTATTTCACCAGTATGTGTCCTTTCATGTGCCTTTAGTTTACCTTTCTGTGAACATCTGTATGGACAGAGTGAACATTTATATTTTATTTCACCAGTATGTGTCCTTTCATGTGCCTTTAGGTTCCCTTTTTGTGAACAGCTGTATAGACAGAGTGAACACTTATATTGTATTTCATCAGTATGTGTCCTTTCATGTTCCTTTAGGTTCCTGTTCTCTGAACAGGTATATAAACAAAGTTGGCATTTAAACGGTTTTTCGCCAGTATGTGTTCTTTCATGTCTGTCAAGGCTCTCTTTGTTTCTACATATACATGGACAGAATGTACATGAATGTGGTTTCGTATCAGTATGTCTCCTTTCGTGTCCATCTAGGTTTCTTTCCTGTGAACAGCTATATGGACAGGACGAGCATTCGTATGGCTTTTCACCAGCATTAATAACTCTTCCAGGTGTCATTCTTCCTTTAATGTCCTTTTCTAAATTGCAAACTGTTACAGATTCGTTGGGCAGTATTGTATTTTCTCCCATCTTGAAGTTTACCATGTACATGGTCACAGGGAATGGACTGTTAGAGAACAAATCATCCACATGTGTCTGCTCGTCATCAGAACACTTCTTGACAAAGGGCTAAATTGAAAAAAACAAAAAAACAAAAACATCAGCCTTATTTTTATAACACACTTCAACTTCAATACGCTCAGTTATCAAATACATATTTAAATATCTGGCTGCATAATTAATTACAGTTTGTGTAGCATACTCCACCATGAGCTGTTAGAACTATATCCAGGAGCTGATAGATCACATTGAAACCAGATGTGAAAATGATGCTCCTTTTCTTGTATGTTGGTGATTGAAGATTTTGGTCACGAATCGGGCTTCTTTGTGGAAGGACCTAGCTGTCAGAAGATCAATATAACACGTCTGGCCAGTCTTACTTTGCAGCGAGATGGCAACAGGTGTACAGTCTATGTAAAACTCATCTTCTCGTATAATTTAACTTGTTTCATCAGATCGATATTTTATTCTCTGGAAACAGTTATAATCGATTATACATTACCAGAATTTAGATATATCAATCAATTCAAAGAGATATTTCTGTGTTCATAATATCACGAGATCAACTAGTCTTCCCCACACAGTTGAGACCTGACCTCGACATTTTAAACATACATCCCTAAATGGGGATGTTCATGCCAGATCTACATGAGCGATAAGTGGGATGGGGAGCGGTTTCCGTAGGTCTGCTTTTTAATCCGACTAACAAACATTTTTCTTGGCTTACCGGTACTTGTTCACATGGATCATACTCAACACCACCTTGTTGTTCTCCATCCTCATACTGGGCTGTTGGTTCTGTTTTCACTGTTCGAGTTCCATCTTCCATAGATACATTTGCATAATGCTGGTAGGTTATCCCATCATCTTGCACCAATGGTCCGGTCTCTTGATCAAGAGACTCCATTTGTACTGATAAGTCTTCCATTTTCCTCTCAGTCATGGTAGAGAAATTAGTCCAACTGAAATAAAACCACTTAAGAATGATGCTTACACAACGTGACCACTTTTGTTCATTGCTTCAACGAGAAATGTGAGGTAATCGGTCATTAGTGTAAACGTCTACTCTTATAGTAATAGTTATTGCACCTGTGAAAAATGTTGTCGAAAACTACAGGACCGTAAAGAGGCATGTAAAACAAATTCTTGGATACTATACTTATCTGCAGCGGTGGATTGAAGACGACACTTTGGATAATATATTTTTCACAATTGGTGGATTGGAGACGGTACTTCGGAGATCATACTTCTCTACAGCCCCCCTCCCCTTTTCCATTTTCATTCTTGGACAAAAGAATCGCTCCGGCACAACAACCAGTGGGGTCAGAACGTGAATGGAAGTTGGGAGGGGGGGGGGAGGGCAAAACTTTCAAGTCAGTGACCCAAAAGGGGCGCGGCGGAAGTAATTTCAGATTGACCCGACCAAGGATCACAGCACAATTAGCCGAGGGTCCAGGGGCCGCCTATATGCCCCGGAAGCTCTGGGGTTCTAGATGGGAGGAGACGCATTCCGAGCTATTTCCAGCGCATAAAATACTATATTAATGTTCGATAAAATGTTGAAAATGTTGGTCAAAAAAAAAGATTTACAAAATCTAGGGTCACATTTACTTTCAACAAACGAAGCGGAGCTTTCTTTTGATGGTATTTCGGTGGCACCGATGGCCTCACCCTGTTCTGAATATGCCCCAGTCTCAGCGTTAACAGAGGGCGTATCGTCAACCTCTTCGCCGAGGGCTGGCGAGGATGACGAGAAATAACATTTCAGAATTGGCATTATCAGACTGAAGACGGAACAAAAAGATCAGACTGTGAACGGAAGTATGAAATTTTCACTGAAACGTATACGTGAAAGCTTGAGAGTAGATAACGCAAAGCTTTATCGAAGAGATTCCAAGACTAAATGATGATTATAGGCTTATATAGATTTATTCGACTGTACACTTAGAATGTACAGATGGCGTTGCTGACGGTTAAATATTACAGGTCAGCAGCGCCATCTGTACATTTTGATAATAATAGTGACGGTAATTACATACAAGAATCAATCAATCCTGAAACAATAGGACAGAACATCGCACTGTTGTGAAAGTTTATTGAGTTGTACACTTAAAATACCTGTATAAACTGTGTATGTGATCCTGGCACTTTATCTGTAATCCTTAGGTAGGGACATGGTCAGCTAAGAATTTCGAAAAGTAGGGGGAGCGGGAGGGGGGGGGTCGAGCCCCCTCCCTCCGGGCTCGGGCGGCCGCCTCCCCCCCCCCTTCCGACGCAACTGAGTCAACGGACGCTTCTGGGCAAAAGTACACCAGCCAAATACAGTATCTTCTATAACACACTCCCGTTAAGGTTTATCCATTGCCCAATGAATCAAGAGCCCAGAGATTACCTCTCTTAGGCGAGTGAAAGGTTAACAGATACATGGAATCAAAAAAATAAACACATTTATAACAACATTAGCTCAGATGTAGAATAAATTCCTATCATCAACTAAGATTGTTCTCCTCAAATATAGTTACACACGAAAGCCAGGCTTATCATGATTATAGTTTTTAGAACAAGAATGCTTAAGTTTTCATGCTTTCAATCGGCGCGCTAAATAATGCCTAAAACTCAATTTTTCCTGATTTTCATCGATTGAAGTATGAAAACTCGATTTTTAGTGCCTTTTCATCTTAGAAATAGGAAGAATCGATCATTCAGTAGTTTTAATCCGAGCTTAATGCAGGTGTCAAGCGAACCACTCCCGGGGTTTGGTGGGACTAATGGAATTTACACATGAATGCCGGCATAAACAATGGAATCCCACCAAGCCCCACCCCCAGAAAAGACTTACTCCAGTACGAGATGCAAAGTGTGTAAAATCCCCGCAATGAGGCAATCTCTCACCCCTCTCATGTCTGAGGTTGGGAGGATTCGTTGGCATGCCCCTGCATGAGTTCTGACATTCATGCAAGACAGAAGCATTTTAGTGGGTCGGCGTATTCGACTGAATTTTTTTTAATTCGACTGAAAAAACGGAAACTCGGTAGGTTATTTGTTAATAGCTCGCTTAATACTTGTTCGATTCTGACATTCTAAACTTTCCGGAGTAGCTGAAGAGATTCCCTTTTCACAAATATATAGGTTCATGACAGTTTTTTTATTTATTTTCGAGATAGTGGTCTACTGAAAAAATCGTGTCAACTTCGCTGAATTTTTTTTCTGGATCGACCGACATGCGGTTTTCCTTGTCCTGAAAATTATTGCGTGAACTGACTGAAATACTTTTAAATTTCCGGAATGCTCTACTTTTCTACGAACAGAATGATATAAAATATATGCATGTACCTTCTACCGTTTTTCGTAAAAGTATTCGCTAAAAAAAATAATTTTAAAATGAGGACATTTTGCCGTAAAACGGATTATTGGCAATTCAGAATAATCGTGTGACTTTTGTAGATTCTCAGAAAGCGTTCATAGTAGAATTAAGGTAATGATGGTAAGAAATACGCGGTCACAGTTTTTCCCAAACAGTCTTGTCAATGTCCTTCTGAAAGTAACTGTTCCATATTTCAGCTGCTAGAATGTTGATCGGTGATCCTTGTCTAGAATTTCAGACTAGAACCGTTAGCTTAAGGGCAATTACTCGTAATAGTAGGAAACGTGTCGATAAGAAATCGGGTCGGAAACGACCGCGTCCCCAGGGTTATGAGGTGCCATGGAAGTGACTCCGGCTCCAGATTCATTTATTTCGGCAGACATAGGCAGTATGGCTAAAAAGGTCAAAGTTGAAAAGGACATAGTTTCTGAGGTAATAGTTGATTCTAGTGTAGATGGTAATGGCTTAGCTTCTGATGTAAACGTTTTTGACGTGAATATTATTTCAGATGAGGAAGAGGAATTTGTTGACGAGCAGGTTTGGGTTAGGGGTTTGAAAGTGAGACATAAGGAAATCATTGAAAACAATGAGTGGTTATGTTCCGATATTATGTCCGATGTTCAGTCACTTTTGAAAAAGCAGTTCCCGTTTGTTCAGGGTTTAGAGGAAACTGGTAAGGCTCCGATGTTTCAAAAGGATGAAGGTCGATGGGTTAATAGTTCTCCGTTCTCTTATGCACATGGGCCGGCTGGTCATATTCATCACACTGGTAGGGATCATTGGGTAGCAATCAGGACAATCAGGTATATTTATTAGACAGTTTGAAATCAGGGAATCCGTTGACAACTTCCCTTGAGATTCAACTTTCTGCAGCTCATGGGAAGAGTGGCGAAAAAATTACTGTTACAATTCCAAGTGTTCAGCAACAAGACAATGGGTCGGATTGTGGATTGTTTGCTACAGCTAACTTAGTTGAGTTCTGTTTTTACGGTTACCTTGGTAAGACTACTTTGACTTTCAATCCACATACTCTTAAGAAAACATTTACTTCAGTGTTTGGAAGATGGGGAAATGACACCCTTCCCACGGACATGACGGACTAACGAGAGTGGAAAGACAGTTAGAATTAGGTCGGTGAACAGAACCAAGAACAAAAATTACTGAGAACAGAATATGTCCTGGTCATTTTTCATTTCGATTATAAAAATATATGTATTCAAAATCAATGATTAATTCAAAATTAAACACTATTTCCATTTACATTAAGTTATTACATGAGAAACATTCATTTATTTGAAAAAAATATATTTTTGTGCAAAATATGCTTTTAAAATTCAAATCGACACTTATGACCTACCGACATACCCAATCTTCCTATAAACTTACCCGCGATCCTTATTCCGGATTTTCTAAATCTTCTGAAGTCCGTCTTCAAATCCGAGTTTTTAATTGGCTCCAATAATCCGTTTTACGGCAAAATGTCTTCATTTTCAATCGGTTTTTTTCAGCGAATACTTTTACGGAAAACGGTAGAAGGTACATGCATATATTTTATATCATTCTATTCGTAGAAAAGTAGAGCATTCCGGAAACCTAAAAGTATTTCAGTCAGTTCACGCAATAATTTTCAGGACAAGAAAAACCGCATGTCGGTCGGTCCAGAAAAAATTCCAGCGAAGTCGACACGATTTTTTCAGTAGACCACTATCTCAACAAAAAAAAAAAAAAAATTGTCATGAAACTATATATTTTTGAAAAGGGAATCTCTCCACCTACTCCGGAAAGTTTAGATTATCAGAATCGAACCAGTATTAAGCGAGCTATCAAGAAATAACGTACCGGGTTTCCGTTTTTTCAGTCGAATTAAAAAAAATTCAGTCGATTATCTGATCCCCATTTGGCTTTCAAAAAATAATAATAATATGCGCCCTTCATCACGTTTTTTTTTCACCCACTCTACAACATTGTGTTGTTGTTGTTGCCCAGCAATACCGAACCGACGTGTTGTGAAAATCAAAGTTCTTGTCTCGCATTTTCGATTACATAATCTATTACAGAATCTATTCATGGAGACACTTTACATTTTTTGACATTTGGCAGCTCTACATATATTATCCCGCCTACTTTCACTTTCTGCGACGTGCAAATGCCTGCGTCTGACTCTCCCCATTTACTGGAGTTTATTGATCATCGACGAGGACTCAACTGTATGAATGTCTCCATGCATAGATCTTTATTCAGTTCTTTATTAAGTTCAGTTTTTCGGCATTTTAAATCTCAATCCTTGACATTTCACCTGTACATTCACATCAACTCTGCAACGATATGTTCGCAACTGCAGCGCCTCCATCAGTCCCAGACGAGTTAAACACCACATGACCACACCACATCCTAGTACCCGGAGTCGGAAATCGCCAACCCCAGTTTTCCCTTATAAAGAAATACAGGCGAGGGTTCCCCACATACACCGCATGCAGAGCGGAACAAAACGTATGCTGTGCGTATAACAACAACAACAACCGCTCTTCCCCCAAGTGAGTGCAGTCTTTTCTGTCTTCGCGCGAGCTGTGTTATCTTTGCATTTCGTTACAGAAATTCAATTTTATTAAAGGAAACTCAATTTTTTCGCGCGCCTACGGCGCGCAAATGTCCGAAAAATATTTTTTTCATGGAAAACTCCATTTCCAAAAAAAACGTCAAAACTCAATTCTTATTTGTGTTTCATCAGGGTTACCCCAATGAAAAACTGTCAAGAAAAACCCCTGCATGCCACCACAGGTTTTGTGTGTGGCTGTGTTTGCTCTGATAGACCTATACTTACAAAATTTTGGCGGCTACTGATGTCTATACTGTTTGTTAAATCTTGCCATGTCTGACCATTTCTTGGCGTTCAATCGTTTACATCAAAATTAGGACCAAAAATAGACGACGTTCAACCAACATTTTCCGAATGTGCGCGCCACAACACCCAGTTCAATCCAAGGGTAGTACCAAAAAAAAAAATCACCGACGTATCTGACGAAACGCGGACTATACAAGCCATCGTCTACATGGTGCATTGACATACGACACTCGGTGTAATTCTGTGGTTCGTAATCTCCCTCTCCAGCCTATATTTACAGCATTATATAGATTTTTATCCATCGATAGCCTGTGTAAAATCCTACGAAATATTCTCTCATTTGCAAAATGTCCGGTAATGAGTCAGTCCATCCGAATCCTTTCGTCGGCAAAATAAGGAGAACCGTTGACATTAGAACCTTGATTTTTGGCAGGAACGTGCATTAGGGGACTGAACTTAGGGACTAATCCAGGCATTTTTGGGGGACTATTGTGAAACCGGAAATCCGCAAAAATACAAAAAACATTCTGGGCAAAACCAATGCACCAATATGCGCAGTGCTAAATTGGCGGTCCGCATGGATGTCGTCAAGAAGCACGATGCGAGTGTGAAAATTTAGTCTCTCCATCTGCTGTACACATGAAATAATCAATCATGTCTTCGATAAATAATAGAAGTAAATTCAGTAGGTTGATTTTAAACCTCCTATGTTCAGGGAAATGGTCAGTCTTAGGTCAAGGTACACACTTAACCCTATCTGGCCTGGGCCTTTTGGGACCTGTCCAGGCCTGGGGGGGGGGGGAGAGAGATACACGCCCCCACCTCCTCTAATTGTTTTTCTTACCCCTTGGTCTGGGGGGCTGAAACTTATCACACTATACCCTTTGGTCAAACTCTACCAGAAAATATTTAAAAAATCCAACATGGCCCCTTTGATGACGTCACCGTGACGTCATTTTCAAAACTGCATTTTTTGGTCGATTTTTTTTGGTCAGATTTTCCTAATTTTTTATTTATGCATTTTCTCCGCAAAAACTGCATGATAAATAAGTAAATATTAATGTGATGTGGAATAAAAAAGTTTTTGCCCACTTTTTATCGCGGAAAAGCAGAAATTTCGAAGAAATATGACCAAGAAAAAAATCACATTTCTGGTACCCCACGTGGCCGCCATCTTGAATTTACCTATGATCCTCTGCTCGTGGAGTTATGCAAGTAGGCACAGAACGACCCCACTATGATAAACTATAAAGTCACGGAGTTTCAGCTCTCCATTTTGTGTCGTTACCTAGATAACGCAGAAAGTTTTGTAGCTCCCCCCTCCCTCCCCCCGCCCGGCCAGATAGGGTTAAATCATATCAAACCCTACTTCGTAGGTCCTGTGACGTTAGTCACAATACTCCTGTATGGATAATATTCAACAAATTATCCTACTGTTAAAAGAAAGGAATATTAGGCCTACATTGAATGATAATTTTGGCAACTTCAAGTCAAAGATAGCCTAGTTATCACTGAATAAAATATTTTCCACACTGTATCCCATGTTATTATGCAGAAAATACTAACCACAATTTGAAGTCGAGGATCCCGCGTCAAGACACGTGTTGATGCACCGGGCAACTGTTTTGTCTACCTGTTACTGTGGAAAAGGCGTTTTGATCAATAGACTACAAGACTTAGAGAATTAAGAATTGAGAAATAATTGTCATACATGAATAGTCTGACTAACGTCACTGGACCTACGAAGTAGGGCGAGGAAGATGACTTGGGGGTCCAAGCGTCATGTTATAGGTCACCTAAGTAGGTCAAATTTTTATCAAAAGTAGATCAGCTCAGAACTTGCTGGTAACAGTCTCCTAATGCACGTTCATGCCAAAAATCAATGTCCTAATGCCAACGGTTCTCGTTATTATGCCGACGAAAGGATTGGGATGGACTCACTGACCGACTCAAGTAGTAATGAAAAGGCAAATTCGGTCCTTTTTTCGGGCAGATAACTCTTGTTGGCATCCAGTCATGGGTGGGTGCATGTAAAATTTTTCCTGACAAAAAAACGGAACACGGACTTTATCAAAAAATCATGGAAAATGCCTATATGGGGTATGAGGGTATATAGGTCGCCGGGCTTAACGGGGTTTGCCTATCAATAGAGTTATCTCCCCCTAGTTCCAGGGTGGGTGTATGTAAAATTTTTCCTGAAAAAATACGGAGCACGGACTTTATCCTAAATTACGGGAAAATGCCTATCTTGGGTATGGGGGGTATAGGACCATCCTGGGAAACCTACTTCTCGACAATTGCGGTATAGATTGTGGGGTCTCGTTTTCTTAGTCTCGTCATTTAGAACACGATAGGAAGTGTCGGGGAGCGAATCGGTGAAATTTTTGAAAAAGTACCATATAGACCCATATAGTCCCATACTGGGGTATAGGACCGATGTTTGTCCCACTGGAAAACCTACGTCTATACATTTGCGGTAGGGTTGTTTGGATTTATTTTCTTAGTCTCGTCATTTAGAACATGATAGGAAGTGTCCCGGAGCGAATCGGTGAAATTTTTGAAAAAAGTCACCGAGGTCTGTATATAGCCCTATAGCCTAGGCTGGCTATATGGGGGTATAGTACCAATGTTTGTCTCACTGGGAACCTTACTTCTATACATTTGCCGTAGGGTTGTTTGGATTTATTTTCTTAGTCTCGTCATTTAGAACACGATGGGAAGGGTCCCGGAGCGAAACGGTGAAATTTTTGGAAAAAGTCACCGAGGCCCTATACTACATGGCTATGGGTCTATATACCCATACGGGGTGGACGTTTTGGGGTCTAGGTGAGCCCCTAATGAACCGATGATGTCGTATGAGGTCTTATTTTGAACCTCTCGTAAAGGAGCATCCCACTGGGCTAATGGTTCGTCCGTGTTCAATGGTCTGCGCATGCGCAGTCTGGCCGTAGTATAGAAAACAGGCATCTTGGGTGCTATGTGGGTGTATGTTTGGGATAGAGATGGACCGCCATGGGTTCGAATGGGTCGTGGAAGGTGTCAAAGTGAAGCTTGTGTGGGGTAGAGTCAGAATGGCGTGTGTTTGAATGCAAGTCGCGTCAATGTGCGCATGCGCAGTTGGTTGTAGTAAGTAAAGTGGTCATTTTGGGGCAGTATAGGAAGGTATTTGGGGTAGAGAGGGACCATCCTTGGTCCGAATGCGTCGTGGAAGGTGTCATGTTGTAGCTCTCGGGGTGTACATTCCGATTGGAGAGATGTTCGCTTCATTTGTGACGTCATCGGTGACGTCATCGGTACGAGTAGTAGCGAAAGTGGGCATTTTGGAGCAGTGAAGGTAGGTATTTGGTGTAGAGAGGGACCATCCTTGGTCCGAATGCGTCGTGTGAGGTGTCATTTTGTAGCAACGCCCGCCAACGCCAAGCTCAACGCTTCAACGCCCTGGTGAATTAGCCCAAAAGCTCTGATTTTCATGGAATTGTCATTAATTCATTGGAAATGCAGTGACGCCCGTCAACGCTCGTAGTTACGTCTTAACGCTCTAGCATAGCGCCTTGACGCCATGATATAGACCGGAGAGAGAAAGCAACCACAACAAGGATGACACATGAGAGAACAACAACAACAACAAGTTTTTTTTCCATATAGTTTATTTTCCCCTCCATCATAACATACCCACGCTGGGGGAGCCGCGTTGGGTATGTTTACAATTCAAGAAAGACTATTGTCCAATCAGAGACCGCCATTTGCATCTGTCCTATTCGTTCCTGTCCGTTAGATGTATTCTTGTCCAATCAGAAGTCGCCATTTCAGAGAGTTCCTTCTTCGGCCATGTTCATTCTGTACCGTTTATTCTAATCATCGTCGGACAGGCCTGGATATTCTTCGGGCAGCATGTCCTGAAACAGTTGTTTGCGCATTCTGATCGCATTTTCCAGGGCCTCGGTGTGTGGTAGCCCCATAGCCTCTTCCAAGTGACGCTTGGTCTTCATGATGGACCTGTGCGTGGGGTCGTCTTTCATTTCAAGCGGTAGTAAGGTATACTGTTCATAGATCGCCATGGCTGTTTTCCTGATGCGGGGGCGCATTTGGGTGTACGTCTGTTGTAAATTATCCTCTCCGGCGTCCTCGATCGCTTCAGCGTGAGTATTGATAGCTGCTGTCACAATACGATCCCAGAAGGTAGGTTCTGCCTCACTTTCCTGGGATGTAGGCTGACTATCTGAGGTCGAGCTCTCCATATCAGTAGATAGACTGTCAGCAATCTTGGATTCGGTATCAGCCGATGCACTCTCATCAATCTCTGTATCAGTATCTGCCTCAACGGGCTCCTCGGCGTCTTCAGTCCCATGTATATTTTTCTGGTGTCGCATCATATCGTAATGTCTGGTGAACGTGCGTTCACACTCAGAACAAGTATAAGCCATGTTGACGGTTGAACGTCGACTGTGCGTGTTTTGGGAATACGCTCGCGTTTATAGACAGTAACGGCCATCAACGCTTAGCTCAACGCTTCAACGCCCTGGTGAATTAACTCAGAAGCTCTGATTTCATGGAATTGACATCAATTCATCGAAATGCAGTGACGCCCGTCTACGCTCGTCTCAACGCTTTAACACACTTTCTTAACGCTTTAACGAACTTTAATGATGCGTTCGAACAAATGTTTCTTTTGTGCTATTGCTCTGATATACGCCGCTTTCCAGTTCATGTCCGAGGTTTTCAACATCGACGCTGTTCTTTCAATTTCCATATGGACTGGGTCCTTATCCAACAATTTCATATGGGTCAGTAAGTCGACATACTGCTGACGTAAAGCCCGTCGTAGTCTGGGTGCCAAGCTGTTATGGGCTAAAATTGCAGCTTCCTCTTTCGAATACCCTTTGCGTTGAAACTTGTTTCCTGTGGCCTCCAAAATCTCGCCCATCTCGGCGTCCATACTTTCTTTGAACAAATCCTTCCATAGCCTCGAGTTCACATTATGTTCTTCAACCTCGGGTTGGGCCTTCACGGTTGGGCGATATTCCGGGACTGATGGTATGAAGCGGACTCGCTGTATGGGGGTGGGCTGCTGCTGCTGCTCTGCCAGGAGTGGACTCGGCGGATGGTGTAGGGGTATATGCCGTTGTGGTGATTCCTCACCGGGTAACAGGTGGGTCGTCAGCCGACGATCTTCGGGGGTATGGGCTTTTAAATCTACGAACAGGTAGCCGTACGGACGAATTGTCGCTTCTTGAAACACCCGCATAAAATGGTCAATGTTCTGAGGATAAATTCGACTACCAAACACACCGATTTGTGCTCTGTCAATGGGATTGGAGAACAACACAAAGTATTGGCAGTTCAAGGCAATATCTCTGGACGCCTTCCCTTGAGGAAAGAGATTCTGAGTCAAATAGATGACGGACAGATTGCGATGATGGGAACCTTTGGTGAATAGGTCGGCGATTTTCGAATTGTCCTTGGCCGCACTCATCAGATCATCGAGCACTACCACGTTGGTCTGCTCGGAATCGAAGTAATAGAGTTCGTCTATGTCGTGAGGAATTCCTGGGACAAAGCTCACATTCTGTAATCGCATAGTTTCGTAGGCGGGCTGCCACTGGCTATAACACCAAACAATACGTGTCGGAGATGGGGTTGCTACACCTTCCTCTAGAAACTTCATCACCCAGGATGTCTTTCCACACCCTGTACGGCCGCTCACCGTCATCGTATAGGGATGTCCTACACCACTTGGTGGACCTATAGCGGGACTTGGTGGTGTCTCTTGTCTATGCGTTAGACGCATATGTCTGAGCATATTGTCGCGACGAGAGAGTGCCTTTTGACAGAACGGACATGTACTCGACATGGTACCCGGTCAAAGGATGGATACAGACTGAGGCTAATGGTGTACAAACGACCTTATATGACCACTCACTCACTCACTCACCGTCGTTAGTGCGTCCATGCGTTAAGACGGGCGTTGGGGACGCCTCACGGGCGTTTTGCACGCCTCAATCACTCACCCACTCACTCACACGCGCGAGTGCGTCAACACCGGGTGGTCACTTCCGCTTCCGTTCACGTGACCGGAACTGACCTTTGACCCCCGCGCGCGCGGCGTAATGGTTTCCACCGCGGTGGAAACCTTTGCGCGCCGATTACAGAATGTGAGCTTTGTCCCAGGAATTCCTCACGACATAGACGAACCCTATTACTTCGATTCCGAGCAGACCAACGTGGTAGTGCTCGATGATCTGATGAGTGCGACCAAGGACAATTCGAAAATCGCCGACCTATTCACCAAAGGGTCCCTCATCTATTTGACTCAGAATCTCTTTCCTCAAGGCGTCCAGAGATATTGCCTTGAACTGCCAATACTTTGTGTTGTTCTCCAATCCCATTGACAGAGCACAAATCCGTGTGTTTGATAGTCGAATTTATCCTCAGAACATTGACCATTTTATGCGGGCGTTCCAAGAAGCGACAATTCGTCCGTACGGCTACCTTTTCGTAGATTTAAAAGCCCATACCCCCGAAGATCGTCGGCTGACGACCCGCCTGTTACCCGGCGAGGAATCACCACAGCCCCTACACTATCTGGTAGGGCAGCAGCAGCAACCCACCCCCATACAGCGGGTCCGCTTCATACCATCAGTCCCGGAATATCGCCCAACCGTGAAGGCCCAACCCGAGGTTGAAGAACATAATGTGAACTCGAGGCTATGGAAGGATTTGTTCAAAGAAAGTATGGACGCCAAGATGGGCGAGATTTTGGAGGCCACAGGAAACAAGTTTCAACGCAAAGGGTATTCGAAAGAGGAAGCTGCAATTTTAGCCCATAACAGCTTGGCACCCAGACTACGACGGGCTTTACGTCAGCAGTATGTCGACTTACTGACCCATATGAAATTGTTGGATAAGGACCCAGTCCATATGGAAATTGAAAGAACAGCGTCGATGTTGAAAACCTCGGGCATGAACTGGAAAGCGGCGTATGTCAGAACAATAGCACAAAAGAAACATTTGTTCGAACGCATCATTAAACGTCGTTAAAGCGTTAAGAAAGTGTGTTAAAGCGTTGAGACGAGCGTTAAGGCGTAACGACGGGCGTTGACGGGCGTCACTGCATTTCGATGAATTGATGTCAATTCCATGAAATCAGAGCTTCTGAGCTAATTCACCAGGGCGTTGAAGCGTTGAGCTAAGCGTTGATGGCCGTTACTGTCTATAACAGCGAGCGTATTCCCAAAACACGCACAGTCGACGTTCAACCGTCAACATGGATTATGCTTGTTCTGAGTGTGAACGCACGTTCACCAGACATTACGATATGATGCGACACCAGAAAAATATACATGGGACTGAAGACGCCGAGGAACCCGTTGAGGCAGATACTGATACAGAGATTGATGAGAGTGCATCGACTGATACCGAATCCAAGATTGCTGACAGTCTATCTACTGATATGGAGAGCTCGACCTCAGATAGTCAGCCTACATCCCAGGAAAGTGAGGCAGAACCTACCTTCTGGGATCGTATTGTGACAGCAGCTATCAATACTCACGCTGACGCGATCGAGGACGCCGGAGAGGATAATTTACAACAGACGTACACCCAAATGCGCCTCCGCATCAAGAAAACAGCCATGGCGATCTATGAACAGTATACCTTACTACCGCTTGAAATGAAAGACGACCCCACGCACAGGTCCATCATGAAGACCAAGCGTCACTTGGAAGAGGCTATGGGGTTACCACTCATCGAGGCCCTGGAAAATGCGATCAGAATGCGCAAACAACTGTTTCAGGACATGCTGCACGAAGAATATCCAGGCCTGTCCGACGATGATTAGAATAAACGGTTCAGAATGAACATGACCGAAGAAGGAACTCTCTGAAATGGCGACTTCTGATTGGACAAGAAAACATCTAACGGACAGGAACGAATAGGACAGATGCAAATGGCGGTCTCTGATTGGACAATAGTCTTTCTTGAATTGTAAACATACCCAACGCGGCTCCCCCAGCGTGGGTATGTTATGATGGAGGGGAAAATAAACTACATGGAAAAAAAACTTGTTGTTGTTGTTGTTCTCTCATGTGTCATCCTTGTTGTTGTTGCTTTCTCTCTCCGGTCTATATCATGGCGTCAAGGCGCTATGCTAGAGCGTTAAGACGTAACTACGAGCGTTGACGGGCGTCACTGCATTTCCAATGAATTAATGACAATTCCATGAAAATCAGAGCTTTTGGGCTAATTCACCAGGGCGTTGAAGCGTTGAGCTTGACGTTGGCGGGCGTTGCTACAAAATGACACCTCACAGGACGCATTCGGACCAAGGATGGTCCCTCTCTACACCAAATACCTACCTTCACTGCCCCAAAATGCCCACTTTCGCTACTACTCGTACCGATGACGTCACCGATGACGTCACAGATGAACCGAACATCCCTCCAATCGGAATGTACACCCCGAGAGCTACAACATGACACCTTCCAGGACGCATTCGGACCAAGGATGGTCCCTCTCTACCCCAAATATCTTCCTATACTGCCCCAAAATGACCACTTTACTTACTACAACCAACTGCGCATGCGCACATTGACGCGACTTGCATTCAAAAACACGCCATTCTGACTCTACCCCACACAAGCTTCACTTTGACACCTTCCACGACCCATTCGAACCCATAGCGGTCCATCTCTATCCCAAACATACACCCACATAGCACCCAAGATGCCTGTTTTCTATACTACGGCCAGACTGCGCATGCGCAGACCATTGAACACGGACGAACCATTAGCCCATTGGGATGCTCCTTCACGAGAGCTTCAAAATAAGACCTCATACGACATCATCGGTTCATTAGGGGCTCACCTAGACCCCAAAACGTCCACCCCGTATGGGTATATAGACCCATAGCCATGTAGTATAGGCCTATGGGCCTACCCAGGCCTCGGTGACTTTTTTCAAAAATTTCATCGTTTCGCTCCGGGACACTTCCTATCATGTTCTAAATGACGAGACTAAGAAAATAAATCCAAACAACCCTACCGCAAATGTATAGAAGTAGGTTTCCCAGTAGGACAAACATCGGTCCTATACCCCAGTATGGGACTATATGGGTCTATATGGTACTTTTTCAAAAATTTCACCGATTCGCTCCGCGACACTTCCTATCGTGTTCTAAATGACGAGACTAAGAAAACGAGACCCCACAACCTATACCGCTATTGTCGAGAAGTAGGTTTCCCAGGATGGTCCTATACCCCCCATACCCAAGATAGGCATTTCTCCGTAATTTAGGATTAAGTCCGTGCTCCGTATTTTTTCAGGAAAATTTTTACATACACCCACCCTGGAACTAGGGGGAGATAACTCTATTGATTGCCAAACCCCGTTAAGCCCGGCGACCTATATACCCCCAAACCCCATATAGGCATTTTCCAGGATTTTTCGATAAAATCCGTGTTCCGTTTTTTTTTTCAGGAAAATTTTTACATGCACCCACCCATGACTGGATGCCCCATCACATAGGCTTCACATGGATACCTCATACAACTCCATCGGCCCATTTGGGGCTCCCCTAGCTCCAAAACGGCTATTTTCATACCCTTTGGCCACCGCGCATGCGCAGAATGGTGACAACGCTCAAGCCACTAGTCCAGTCATATGCCCCCTCACATAGGCTTCACATTGATACCTCATATGACCCCATTGGACCATTAGTGGCTCCCCTAGCTCCAGAACGTCTATTTTCATACCCTTTGGCCACCGCGCATGCGCAGAATGCCGATATTTCAACCCCACACCCAGCCCATCAGATGCCCCTTTACGAATGTTTCACTTTGATACCTCACTCGACCCCATTGGTTCACTAGGGACCCACCTAGGTGACAAAATGTCTATTTAGGTATTCCCCGTATACATTAACATTGGAAGTCAACCCATGGGACTACTTTCTGTCCGCGGAGGCAGACGGCATCACCGCGGATGAATACAAAGATCAAAGAACTATTTTTGACCTGCAAAAATTGGAACTTTCCTGCATTCGGAGGTATTTTTTGGTCACAAGATTGGTGGCGCCCTCTGGCGGCTATCTTCGGAAAAAATGTTCAAACAGAGTTATCTGCCCGAAAAAAGGACCGAATTTGCCTTTTCATTACTACTGACTCATTACCGGACAATTTGTAAATGAGAGCCTACTTCGTAGGGAAAACAATGGAACTCTGAACAACAATATCCATCAAGCAATGATAAATGACGTCAATTGTACTTTAATTTCTAAAATATACAGTTTAATTACATGGCAATGTGACTAACGTCACAGGACCTACGAAGTAGGGTTTGATATGATTTTAGTGTGTATTCGATAGATGACTTGGGGGCCCTCTACGGGAGACGCTCCAGAGATGACTTGGGGGTCCTCTATTTAGAAATATCCTGAAATCCTCTCAAAATGTCGAGGTTTATAGGTCATCTAAGTAGGTCAGCTCAGAAGTTGCTGGTAACAGTCCCCTAATGCACATTCATGCCAAAAAATCGAGATTCTAATGTCAACCGTTCACCGTTTGCCGACGAACGGATTCGGATGGACTGACTGACTCACTGACTACCGGACAATTTGCAAATGAGAGTATACTTCGCGGAAAAATAACAAAAACTAACCATTCATGAAATGAATACCACCGTAGGCCATACACACACAACTATCTTTCTTAGTCTAGACAGTGAACGTTCGGAATTTAATAATTTCCTGAGCCATTTTGTCCACCGGGGTTATCGGGAATTCTGTAAATCCCTAAATTGTCAGAATTACAACGCATATAAGGGAAGTGGGAAGAGGTGCCGACATACTGACAGAGCCACATGACTCCACAGTATAGTCTTCTGGTTAACCTATTCTAAAGAACATACCAAGAATCTAACGATTCATGATATCTGTTGTATCTCAGGTAGGCCTATGCTTTTAAGAAAGCTCTGGTGGGGCATTATCACAGGAAAGCTAACCTGACTAGACAAGCATGTTCCCTAATACTGATGGAGCATATGTAACCCTAAGTCCTAACACTGCTTGACACTTGACTAGACATGCATTCTCCCTAGCCCCGCTTTGACACTCGACTAGACATATTGTCCTAACCCCGCTTTGACACTCGACTAGACATACATTCCTCAACAGCCCTCTTTTTTGACACTCGACTGTATAAATATTCTCCCTAACCATCTTTGACACTGGATTCGACAAATTCGCATCTAGCACCGCTTCGGCACTCGATTAGATATGCATTTCTCACCAACCCCTTTGTGACAGTCGACTAGACATAAATTCCTCCTCAGCCCTGCTTTGCCCCTCGAATAGACATGCAAACCTCCCCAACCTCCCCGTTGGCCCTAGTCTAGACATACACGCCCCCTAACCCAGTTTAGACATGCGACTAGACATACCTTCCGATTTAGCCCCCTTTTGTCACTACACATACATTCCTTCCTGACCCTACCATGACTCTGGACTAGACATAAATTCATCCATAACCCCGCCTTGTCACTGGACTAGACATACATTCCTTCCTAGCCTGTTTTGACGCTCCACTGGACATACATTAACCCTGCTTTGATACTTGACTAGACATACATTCTGCCTCTGAAGTGATGTTTATTGAGATTCATTTGGAAAGCTGGAATACGAAAGCGGTGTCGAGCTTTCCATCTTTCTACTTCCAACATTGCGAGATGAAAATCTCGAATACGGGAGCGATGTAGAGCTTTCCATCTATTAACTTTGCAGAATAGAAAGCTGAATTTTCAGGGGTTAAACCGACCGTGTTCATCTGATGTTCCTTTCTGTGCAAATCGATACTGACAGGGTGGTCATTTGCATGGTTTTCACTAGTGTGTGTCAGTTCATGTCTGTCTAGCGTTCCTTTATGTGCACAGATATATGATTAGAGTGTGCATCACCAGTACGTGTTCTCTTATTTTCCCATAGCCTAAAACTAGGTGAACAGATATATAGGCAGAATTGGCATCTGTATGGCGTTTCGCCGGCATGTTATTTCGTTCATGCTGCCTCAAGTGTTCTTTCTCCAAACATCTGCATGAACAGAGTGGGGTTAGACCACTAAAAGATTTAAATTGGCGGCAATGTTAGCGTAATTGCATCTCGTCGATTCTCTAATTAAGTATAGACTTCCATATTTCGACAAGAAATACTTTGTTTCAAGGGCTACAACTTGACGGAAGTCGCCCATCTGAATTTTGAGTTCTGCGAGCTCGTACAAATGACGTCGTAATTTTAGCTTTTCTCTCTGCTTTCAGAAAGCGGTGCACAGGCATCCAAATAGCCCCCCTTAGCAACAAGGTATTAGGCCTTTAGTTAAAATCAACTCGCATCGAAACCAAACACAAAGCATACTCCAACCAGTCACCCTGGCAACGGTACCAAATGTGCTCAAGTTTTTCCTCACTACAATACAGGACCATTGGTCCCTACGGGTCTACGTCGCCCCGTAAAAATGAAGCGGGTATTCTCTCTCGTCGACTTCATGACAAAATAGATGATTACAATTTCGACATCGTAAACTATCCCTTTCTGGACATTAATATTCCAGTGGGACCTACATATGACGTATACATATCTTGCCTAGTAACACTTGCTATATCCTGCGTTAAATGTGATGATTTTAATCAACATCACAAAACATTGTTGCAGAAATTTAACAGGGCTATACCACCTAGCGCCTCCACTCAGTGTTTCTAAAATTTGGCATAGCGTGCAAGATCTACATGTATGGCATTACGTTTCGTAACTTGTCTAATTCCGCTTAACGTGGGGTTGGGGGCCGTATGAACCCATGTATGAACTTCAAGGTCCTCATGGTGCTCATATGAACAGTCACAATCAAAGGGTAGCTGAGATATATCATTCTCTAGATGACGACTTTACAACGATTATTAAGGATTAAGAATACTGTAAATATATTGACTTGAGTCGTGCTGAAAGACTTATTATTTAGCGACACCTGAATGAGTCTGGGACCTAGTTTAGAAAGCAGGGAACACTGGTCAAGCTGCTATTTACATGTTCATTGGTAACAGATGTCCTTCTTTTGAGCGCGTTTTTGGTGGTAAAATTGTCAATGTTACATTTCTACTACATTTTCATAGAATATTGATTAATGAATGATGTTATTACTATTTCGTTGACACTGAAATAAAATACATTGTGTTGGCTTTCGAACTGGATATAATATACTTATACTTGAAAGGTTTGAAAGGTGAAAAACTCGTTGTTACTCAACATTTAATAGAAAAGCATGTATTTACTGCATGGATATTAGCAAAAGAAACACACCTGGTAACGAACATATAACAACTATGTTGTGCTGTCACTGCGGTCCGCGCGATCTCTATATAAAGACGGGTGTTATTGTTTGAGTTATACCACTCTCCTAGCATTTCGCCATGGACCGCGATCTTATGATCTTGAGAGCTGCCACGTTTAGGAGCGTCGTACGCCTAGTCAATTCATGGGCGAGAGGTGATGCTCCTAGACATGATGGTGATAAATGGGGTTGTTGTTGCATCTGTTTAGACAACGAAGTATCAATCTTGTAAGCATGTCCCCCATTGTGAGAGGTGTTTGCTGGCATATCTAGAAGATACACTTCGCCCCAATGACAACACGCACTATTATGTCCGATATGAGGGGAAAATGTCACAAGCGTGCGAAAAATTTACATCTAACACTAACATCTAACATCCAAACCCCCTTTTCAGGGCCGCCATTTTAACGCAAAAAACCCCCAACAGAACTCTTTCCGCAGACGGATGGATGTTTGATTGTGTGGGTTTGAGTGATTGATTGAATATTTGTATGAACAATGACTCAGTTATTGTGTGAATGAGTCAATGAAATGAATGTTTGTAAGAACAATGAGTCAGTGATTGAATGAATGAGTGATTGATTGTGTGGGTGATTGTACGAGTCAGCGAGTGATTGAGAGAGTGATTGAGTGGTTGTATGAGTCAGTGAGTGATTGCTTGAATGAATCATTGATTCTGTGAATGGGCCAATGAAATTAATGTTCGTATGAACAATGAGTCAGTGAGTGATTGAGCGAGTGATTGATTGTGTGGGTGTGAGTAAATGAATGAATTTTTGTATGAACAATGAGTCAGTGATTCTGGGTGGGAGTCAATGATTGAATGATTCAATGAGCGATTCATTGAGTGAATGAGCGACTGATTGTATGAATTATTAATAGTGTGAGCGTGAGTGATTGATTGAATGAGCCAGTGATTGTGTGAGTCAAAGACCAATTGAAATGAATGAATCAACTGGTGGATTGATTAAAAATGTTGATAGGTTAGATTATATCCTAACTAGTCTTGGTTGGTGGATAGCTAAAAATATCCACCAATCAGAGCACAGCTCTCGTGTTGTTATAAATATTCACCTATCAGAGCGCAACTCTTCTATTGTCTAAAAATAGTCACCAATTATATTTGGGTATTCCCACCTTCTGAAAATATCCACCAATCAAAGCACGGCTCCTGTATTGTTTAAACATAGCCACCAATTACATTTGGGTATTCCTGCCTTCTAAAAATATCCAACAATAAGAGCACAGCTCTGACCTTGTCCAAAATAGCCACCAATTACATTTTGGGTATTTCCACCTTCTGAAAATATTCACTAATCGGAGCAAGGCTCTTGTTTTGCTAAAAATACCCACCGCTCAACGATCAGCTTATTTTAAGCCATCCACCACCGTATGCTATAAATTAAAGCGACTACGCATCGTGTCATTGTTGAGTACTCTAAAATCGACTCCAACACGGATGTGAATGCCTTGAGCACTTGAGCGACATGATGATGTCAGCGAGTAGTTGTATTCGACGTAAATTGACAGCAACGTCGTTATAGGCGCCCAGCTCTGCTGTCTAAGTGTTCGAGGCATTCACGTCAGTAAAGGAGTCGATTTTAGAGTAATCCATATTGAATCAACGATGACACGATGGGTAGTCGCTTTTATAGAATAAGGCGGTGGATGGCTAAAAATAAGCTGATCGTTGATTGGTGGGTATTTTCAGGAACACAAGAACCGTGCTCGATTAGTGGATATTTTTAGGAGGTGGAAATACCCAAAATGTAATTGATGGTTATTTGTAAACAATACAAGAGCCGTGCTCTGATTGGTGGATATTTTTGGAAGGTGGGAATACCCAAATGTAACTGGTAGATATTTTTAACCCTACCTGGCCTGGGGGGGCACTTTCCGCCCCTGTTGGTTTTTTGCTTATATCTCCGGAACGACAAAAGATCGAGAGCTGAAACTCCGTGACTTTTTCGATTATCATATTGGGGTCATTTTGAGTCGATTTGCATGACCCCCCGAGCAAAGGATCATGGGTAAATTCAAAATGGCGGCCATGGAGGGCACCAGAAAAGTGATGTTTTCGCCATTTTTCAAAAATTCCGCAAAAATTCAGCATGTTGAATCAGCGCCATTCTATGCATTTTTCTGAAACATATGTCTTGGCATCAACAAAAAATACCCCCTGATTTGTTCCCCCTCCCTCCCTTCCAAAGGCCATATGGGGTACCAGAAAAAGTTATGCTTTCGTCATATTTCTTCAAAAAATTTGCTTTTCTCTACGGAAAAGTGGATAAAACTTATTTTATTTCATATCAGATTATTATTTACTAATTTATCATGCAGTTTTTGCGAAGAAAAAGCAAAAATTTTAAAAACCCTACCAGGCCTGGGGAAGGGGGGGGGGCAAAAATGCCCTCCTGCCAAACTTTCTGCGATATCTCCGAAACGCCACAAAATGGAGAGCTGAAACATTCTTGATGTTATAGGGTATCGTATTGGGGTCATTTTAAGCTTATTTGCATAACCCCACGAGCAGAGGATCATGGGTAAATTCAAAATGGCGGCCATATGGGGTACCAGAAAAAGTTATGCTTTCGTCATATTTCTTCAAAAATTTTGCTTTTCTCTACGGAAAAGTGGATAAAACTTATTTTATTTCATATCAGATTATTATTTACTAATTTATCATGCAGTTTTTGCGAAGAAAAAGCAAAAATTTTAAAAATCGACGATTTTGACCGAAAAATCGTCCAAAGAGGCTCTTTTTGAAAATGGCGTCACAGTGACGTCAGCATGGCGGCCATCTTGGGTTTTTTTACATTTTCTGGTAGAGCTTGACCCAAAGATATAGTGTGGTAAGTTTCAGCCCTCTAGCCTTAGCGATAGCGAAAATATATAGGGGGGGCTCTTTCCGCCCCCCCCCCCCCAGGCTGCGGTACACCCCAAATCGCCCAGGCCAGATAGGGTTAAACAATGGAAAAGCTTCGCTCTGATTGGTGAATACATTTAGCAACACTAGAGTTGTGCTCTGATTAGTGAATATTTTTAGCTATCCCCCAACTTCCTACCTTGCCTTGAGTGGGCACACACTTTAAGGGAAAGTGCTATAAGATGAATGTAGCAATAAGTATCCTAAACAAAGCTGCGCATCTAAAAACATTAATTACAAAGAGGCGATTTTCATTGTTGCAGTAACCCAGTGAGGAGTCGGGATTTATATAGCAATGAGTGGATTTCCGCCATCTACAACGTCCAACCAATGTGAAATACATTTTGGGAAGCATCAACTATTTCGAAACTGACCACATTAGGCTGTACCGTATAGAAGTTTCATGCATCTGCCTTCAGTAGTTTCCAAGATATGGAGTGAACAAAAATTGGACAGACAGATAAGCACATTTTGCATGGACCCACACAAGCACTAGCTCACACCAACACCTAATTAGATCATAAGGCCATTTCAATGAAGCTTCCATCCACGTTTGGTGAAATTTCATCCAGTAGTTCTCCACATATCTTGTAGACAAGAGTAGTCCTGTACATACATGTAACAAACCTGGTCATCAAAAACAAATGGATGCACGCAAACAATCCAACACCTAATCAGATGAGGAGGCCATGACGATAAAGCTGCCATCGAAGTTGCACACGAACGAACGCTCGCACACACACACCAAAACCTAATCAGACGAGGGACTATCCCAATGAAGCTTCCATCCAAGTTTGGTGAAATTCCGTGGAGTAGTTCTCCAGATATCTTACAGAAAAGGTCTGTTTATACATGAACAATTAGATGGACGGCCGGACGATGGACATGGATAAATGCACACACACACACACCCAAACCTAATCAAATGAGGGGGCTATCCTAATGAACCTTCCATCCAAGTTTGGTGAAATTCTGTCCAGTAGTTCTTCGGATATCTTGCAGAAAGGGCCTGTATACATATACATGTACAAATACATGGACAGACGGACGGACACCGAACATGGACGAACGCATACACAAACCAAAACCTAATCAGATGAGAGAGATATCCCAATAAAGCTTCCATCCAAGTTTGGTGAACTTCCGTCAAGTAGTTCTCCAGATATCTTGCAGACATGGCCTGTATATATATGTACAAGTAGGTGGATGGGCGGACGGACACCGGACACGGATGAACGCATGTACACACACCAAAACCTAATCAAATCAGGGGGCTATCCCAATGAAGCTTCCATCCAAGTTTGGTGCAATTCCGTCCAGTAGTTCTCAAGATATCTTGCAGACAAGGCCTGTATACATGTACAAGTAGATGGACGGACGGACGGACACCGGACACGGATGAATGAACGCACACACACCAAAACCGAATCAAATGAGGGGGCTATCCAAATGAAGCTTCCATCCAAGTTTGGTCAAATTCCATCTAGTAGTTCTCAAGATATCTTGCAGCCAAGGCAAGCGGACGGATAGACATCGATCCAGACCAAGAATCTAACGATTCATGATATGTGTTGTATCTCAGGTAGGCCTATGCTTTTAAGTATAGGTTTCCACATTCCGACAAGAAATACAATGTTGATTGGTTAGATCATATCCTAACTAGTATTGGTTGGTGGATAGCTAAAAATATCCACCAATCAGAGCACGGCTCTCGTGTTGCTAAAAATATTCACCAATCAGAGCGCAAATCTTCTATTGTCTGAAATTCTTCGCCAATAACATTTGGCTCTTCCCACCTTCTAAAAATATCCACCAATCAGAGCACGGCTCCTGTATTGTCTAAATATAGCCACCAATTACATTTGGGTATTCCCGCCTTCTAAAAATATCCAACAATCAGAGCACGGCTCTTGCCTTGTCGAAAAATAACCACCAGTTACATTTTTGGTATTTTAACCTTCTAAAAATATTCACTAATCGGAGCAAGGCTCTTGTGTTGCTAAAAATACCCACCAATCAACGATCAGCTTATTTTTAGCCATACACCACCGTATGCTAATAAAGCGACTACGCATCGTGTCATTGTTGATTCAACATGTATTTCTCTAAAATCGACTCCTTACGGACCTGAATACCTTGAACACTTGAGCGACAAGATGGTGTCGGCGAGTAGTTGTATTCGACGTAAAATGACAGCAACGTCGTTATAGGGTTAGGGTGCTGTTCAAGTGTTCAAGGCATTCACGTCCGTGCAAGAATTAAATTCTTGGAGAGGTATGTACTGTTTGTGGAACCCATTCTGTAATGAATTTCCGGCCTGTCTTGGTGATGAAGACATACACACATGAGTAGTATATAAAGTGGATTACAGGTCGCATTTTGCCGGGGGAGGTAACTCTGTTTGCACTTTTTTGATTTTTGACAAATTTCGGGTTATCTCCCTTGATTCGAACATTTGCATGTTTTCACAGAATAAATAAATAAATAAATAAATAAATAAATTAATTAATTAATTAATTAATTTTAATTGTATAAAGATGTATTCATCCGCGGTGATGCGGTCATGTCTGGCGGTGATTCGGTCGCGGAAAAAAGCTTCAGCGGAGAAAAAGTAGTCCCTAGATAAAATGGTCCGATTGGGTCGAGTGAGGTATCAAAGTGAAGCTTAGGTGAAGGGGCATCTAATGGGCTGGGTGTGGGATTGAAATATCGGCATTCTGCGCATGCGCGGTGGCCAAAGGGTATGAAAATAGACGTTTTGGAGCTAGGGGAGCCCCTAATGGTCCAATGGGATCGAGTGAGTTATCAAAGTGAAGCATTCGTGAAGGGGCATCTGATGGGCTGGGTGTGGGGTTCAAGTATCGGCATTCTGCGCATGCGCGGTGGCCAAAGGGTATGAAAATAGACGTTTTGGAGCTAGGGGAGCCCCTAATGGTCCAATGGGGTCGAGTGAGGTATCAAAGTGAAGCATTCGTGAAGGGGCATCTTATGGGTTGGGTGTGCGGTAGGAATATCATTCTGCGCATGCGCAGACGCAATGCGGAGCTCTCGTCCAATCAGAAGCGAGTATTTCAAATCCGTCACAGAGCTCTCAGCCAATCAGAAGCAAGTATTTTGACCCGGTGCATTATGGGCCATATCCAAGATGGCGGCACGTATGTTCAAGATGGCGGCACATCCGGTGTCGAAAACTGGCCATTTCGTCGGGATGTGGTCACCTAGTGTCGAAAACTGGACCTTGTATGGGTCCTGCTAGACGTTTTGGAGCTAGGGGAGCCCCTAATGGGCCGATGGAGTTGTATGAGGTATCAAAGTGAAGTATATTTCAAGCATGGGTGGGTGCATGTAAAATTTTTCCTGAAAAAATACGGAACACGGACTTTATCCTAAATGACGTGAAAATGCCTATATGGGGTATGGGGGGTATAGGACCATCCTGGGAAACCTACTTCTCGACATTTGCGGTATAGGTTGTGGGGTCTCGTTTTCTTAGTCTCGTCAAGACAAACATGATAGGAAGTGTCCCGCAGCGAATCGGTGAAATTTTTGAAAAAGTACGATATAGCCCCATATAGTCCCATACTGGGGGTATAGGATCAATGTTTGTCCCCCTGGGAAACGTACTTCTATACATTTGCGGTAGGGTTGTTTGGATTTGTTTTTCACGTCTCGTCATTTAGAACATGATAGGAAGTGTCCCGGCACGAATCGGTGAAATTTTTGAAAAAGTACGATATAGCCCCATATAGTCCCATACTGGGGGTATAGGATCAATGTTTGTCCCCCTGGGAAACGTACTTCTATACATTTGCGGTAGGGTTGTGGGGTCTCGTTTTCTTAGTCTCGTCATTTAGAACATGATAGGAAGTGTCCCGGAGCGAATCGGTGAAATTTTTGAAAAAAGTCACCGAGACCCATATAGACCCATATAGTCCCATACTGGGGGTATAGGATCAATGTTTGTCCCCCTGGGAAATCTACTTCTATACATTTGCGGTAGGGTTGTTTGGATTTGTTTTTCACGTCTCGTCATTTAGAACACGATAGGAAGTGTCCCGGAGCGAATCGGTGAAATTTTTGAAAAAAGTCACCGCGGCCTGGGTAGGCCCATAGGCCTATACTGCATGGCTATGGGTGTATAGGGCCATACGGGGTGGACATGTTGGCGTCTAGGTGAGTCCCTGATGGTCCAATGGGGTCGAGTGAGGTCTTATTTTGAAACTCTCGTGGAGGAGCACTTGACTACACTAATGGTTCGTCCGTGTTCAATAGTCTGCGCATGCGCAGCCTGGCCCGTATTATAGTAAGTAGGCATTTTGGGGGTATGTGGGTGTGTGTTTGGGTTAGAGATGGGCTATTCACGGTTCGAATGGGTCGTGTGAGGTATCAATGTGAAGCTTGTGTGGGGTAGAGTCAGAATGGCGTGTTTTTAAATGCATGTCGCGTCAATATGCGCATGCGCAGTCTGGCCGTAGTAGAGAAATCAGGCATTTTTGGGGGTATGTGGGTGTGTGTTTGGGGTAGAGATGGACCCCTATGGGTCCGAATGGGTCGTGGAAGGTGTCAAAGTGAAGCTTGTGTGGGTTAGAGTCAGAATGGTGTGTTTTTAAGTGCAAGTCGCGTTAATCTGCGCATGCGCAGTTGGTTGTAGTAAGTAAAGTGGCCATTTTGGGGCAGTACATGAAGGTATTTGGGGTCGATATGGGCTATTCACGGTTCGAATGCGTCCTGGAAGGTGTCATCTTGTAGCTCTCGGGGTGTAGACCCTGATTTGAGGGCTGTTCACGTCACCTGTGACGTCATCGGTGACGTCATCAGTACGAGTAGTAAGTAAAGTGGGTATTTTGGGGCAGTGAAAGGAAGGTATTTGGTGTAGAGATGGTCCATCCTTGGTCCGAATGCGTCCTGGGAGGTGTCATTTTGTAGCTCTCGGGGTGTAGACCCCGATTTGGGGGCTGTTCACAGCATCTGTGACGTCATTGGTGACGTCATCAGTACGAGTAGTAGCGAAAGTGTGCATTTTGGGGCAGTGAAGGAAGGTATTTGGGGTAGGGATGCTTCATCCTCAGTCCGAATGCGTCGTGTGGGGTGTTATCTTGTAGTTTTCGGCGTGCAGACCTCGATTTGAGGGCTGTCCACAGCATCTGTGACGTCATTGGTGACGTCATCAGTAGGAGTAGTAGCGAAAGTGAGCATTTTGGGGCAGTGAAGGATGGTATTTGGTGTAGAGATGGACCATCCTTGGTCCGAATGCGTCATGGGAGGTGTCATGTTGTAGCTCTCGGGGTGTAGACCCCAATTTGAGGGATATCCACAGCATCTGTGACGCCATTGGTGACGTCATCAGTACGAGTAGTAGCGAAAGTGGGCATTTTTTAGCAGTGAAGGTTGTTACTTGGTGTAGACATGGACCATCCGCGGTGCGAATGCGTCGTGTGAGGTGTCATCTTGTAGCAACGCCCACCAACGCCATTCTGAATGCTTCAACGCCCTGGTGAAATAGCTCAGAGGCTCTGATATTCCATGGAATTGTCACTAATTCTTCGAAATGCAGTGACGCCTGTCAACGCCCGTCGTTACACCTTAACACTCTAACATAACGCCATGATATAGACCGGAGAGAGAACAACAACAGCAAGAACAACAACAAGGATGACACATGAGAGAACAACAACAACAAGAAGTTTTTTCATATAGTTTATTCTCCCCAATGTTACATCATACCCACGCTGGGGGAGCCACGTTGGGTATATTTACAATTCAAGAAGATTCTTGTCCAATCAGAGGCCACCATTTGTATCTGTCATATTCGTTCCTGTCCGTTAGATGTATTCTCGGCTACTCTTGTCCAATCAGAAGTCGCCATTTCAGAAAGTTCCATTCGCTCTGAACCGTTTGTTCTAATCGTCATCGGGCAGGCCAGGATACCGTTGAGGAAACATATCCTCAGATAGTTATACCGAATCTGTGCTGTATTATACCACATGAATAACAACAAGTTCAGCAATGTTCATACAGTTTATTATCCCCAATGTTACATCATACCCAGGCTGGGGGAGCCGCCCTGGGTATGTTTAGTATGTTCACAGCAAAACAAATTGAAATATCAAACACCGTGTTTTATTACATGTGTTTACTGAGCTCAAGTCAACGATCAGCATGTAGACATATAGAGTATGCACGGCATGTTATGGTATTCATCAGTGCACGGGTGACGCGTTCAATCGATGGGTTGGTCGGTCAGCTTGGTCACGAAAAACGTAACCTTGGTGACCCTCTCCACTGTCCTGAACCGTTTGTTCTAATCGTCATCGGGCAGGCCAGGATACCGTTGAGGAAACATATCCTCAGATAGTTGTTTGCGCATTCTGAGTATCTATCAGTGCATGGGTGAATACTTTCAGCCGATGGGGGTTGAAAACTGGACCTTGTATGGGTCCTGCTAGACGTTTTGGAGCTAGGGGAGCCCCTAATGGGCCGATGGAGTTGTATGAGGTATCAAAGTGAAGTATATTTCAAGCATGGGTGGGTGCATGTAAAATTTTTCCTGAAAAAATACGGAACACGGACTTTATCCTAAATTACGTGAAAATGCCTATATGGGGTATGGGGGGTATAGGACCATCCTGGGGAACCTACTTCTCGACATTTGCGGTATAGGTTGTGGGGTCTCGTTTTCTTAGTCTCGTCAAGACAAACATGATAGGAAGTGTCCCGCAGCGAATCGGTGAAATTTTTGAAAAAGTACGATATAGCCCCATATAGTCCCATACTGGGGGTATAGGATCAATGTTTGTCCCCTGGGAAACGTACTTCTATACATTTGCGGTAGGGTTGTGGGGTCTCGTTTTACTCGTCTCGTCATTTAGAACATGATAGGAAGTGTCCCCGTGCGAATCGGTGAAATTTTTGAAAAAAGTCACCGAACCCCATATAGTCCCATACTGAGGGTATAGGATCAATGTTTGTCCCCCTGGGAAACGTACTTCTATACATTTGCGGCAGGGTTGTGGGGTCTCGTTTTACTCGTCTCGTCAAGACTAACATGATAGGAAGTGTCCCCGTGCGAATCGGTGAAATTTTTGAAAAAGTCACCGAGACCCATATATTCCCATACTGGAGTATAGGTTCAATGTTTGTCCCCCTGGGAAATCTACTTCTATACATTTGCGGTAGGGTTGTTTGGATTTGTTTTTCACGTCTCGTCATTTAGAACACGATAGGAAGTGTCCCGGAGCGAATCGGTGAAATTTTTGAAAAAAGTCACCGAGGCCTGGGTAGGCCCATAGGCCCATACTGCATGGCTATGGGTGTATAGGGCCATACGGGGTGGACATGTTGGAGTCTAGGTGAGTCCCTAATGGTCCAATGGGGTCGAGTGAGGTCTTATTTTGAAGCTCTCGTGGAGGAGCACTTGACTACACTAATGGTTCGTCCGTGTTCAATAGTCTGCGCATGCGCAGCCTGGCCCGTATTATAGTAAGTAGGCATTTTTGGGGGTATGTGGGTGTGTGTTTGGGTTAGAGATGGGCTATTCACGGTTCGAATGGGTCGTGTGAGGTATCAATGTGAAGCTTGTGTGGGGTAGAGTCAGAATGGCGTGTTTTTAAATGCATGTCGCGTAAATATGCGCATGCGCAGTCTGGCCGTAGTAGAGAAATCAGGCATTTTGGGGGGTATGTGGGTGTGTGTTTGGGGTAGAGATGGACCCTTATGGGTCCGAATGGGTCGTGGAAGGTATCAAAGTGAAGCTTGTGTGGGTTAGAGTCAGAATGATGTGCTTTTAAGTGCAAACCGCGTTAATCTGCGCATGCGCAGTTGGTTGTAGTAAGTAAAGTGGCCATTTTGGGGCAGTACATGAAGGTATTTGGGGTCGAGATGGGCTATTCACGGTTCGAATGCGTCCTGGAAGGTGTCATCTTGTAGCTCTCGGGGTGTAGACCCTGATTTGAGGGCTGCTCACGTCACCTGTGACGTCATCGGTGACGTCATCAGTACGAGTTGTAAGTAAAGTGGGTATTTTGGGGCAGTGAAAGGAAGGTATTTGGTGTAGAGATGGTCCATCCTTGGTCCGAATGCGTCCTGGGAGGTGTCATTTTGTAGCTCTCGGGGTGTAGACCCCGATTTGGGGGCTGTTCACAGCATCTGTGACGTCATTGGTGACGTCATCAGTACGAGTAGTAGCGAAAGTGTACATTTTGGGGCAGTGAAGGAAGGTATTTGGGGTAGGGATGCTTCATCCTCAGTCCGAATGCGTCGTGTGGGGTGTCATCTTGTAGTTCTCGGCGAGCAGACCTCGATTTGAGGGCTTTCCACAGCATCTGTGACGTCATTGGTGACGTCATCAGTAGGAGTAGTAGCGAAAGTGAGCATTTTGGGGCAGTGAAGGATGGTATTTGGTGTAGAGATGGACCATCCTTGGTCCGAATGCGTCATGGGAGGTGTCATGTTGTAGCTCTCAGGGTGTAAACCCCAATTTGAGGGATAGCCACAGCATCTGTGACGTCATTGGTGACGTCATCAGTACGAGTAGTAGCGAAAGTGGGCAGTTTTTAGCAGTGAAGGTTGTTACTTGGTGTAGACCTGGACCATCCGCGGTGCGAATGCGTCGTGTGAGGTGTCATCTTGTAGCAACACCCACCAACGCGCCATTCTGAATGCTTCAACGGCCTGGTGAAATAGCTCAGAAGCTCTGATATTCCATGGAATTGTCACTAATTCTTCGAAATGCAGTGACGCCCGTCAGCGCCCGTCGTTACACCTTAACACTCTAACATAACGCCATGATATAGACCGGAGAGAGAACAACAACAGCAACAACAACAACAAGGATGACACATGAGAGAACAACAACAAGAAGTTTTTTCATATAGTTTATTCTCCCCAATGTTACATCATACCCACGCTGGGGAGCCGCGTTGGGTATATTTACAATTCAAGAAGATTCTTGTCCAATCAGAGGCCACCATTTGTATCTGTCATATTCGTTCCTGTCCGTTAGATGTATTCTCGGTTACTCTTGTCCAATCAGAAGTCGCCATTTCAGAAAGTTCCATCTTCGGCCATGTTCGCTCTGAACCGTTTGTTCTAATCGTCATCGGGCAGGCCAGGATACCGTTGAGGAAACATATCCTCAGATAGTTATACCGAATCTGTGCTGTATTATACCACATGAATAACAACAAGTTCAGCATCATCCCCAATGTTACATCATACCCAGGCTGGGGGAGCCGCCCTGGGTATGTTTAGTATGTTCACAGCAAAACAAATTGAAATATCAAACACCATGTTTTATTATTTAACGCACCGTGACATTAGGTACAAGTGTTTACTGAGCTCAAGTCAACGATCAGCATGTAGACATATAGAGTATGCACGGCATGTTATGGTATTCATCAGTGCACGGGTGACGCGTTCAATCGATGGGTTGGTCGGTCAGCTTGGTCACGAAAAACGTAACATTAGTGACCCTCTCCACTGTCCTGAACCGTTTGTTCTAATCGTCATCGGGCAGGCCAGGATACCGTTGAGGAAACATATCCTCAGATAGTTGTTTGCGCATTCTGAGTATCTATCAGTGCATGGGTGAATACTTTCAGCCGATGGGGGTGGTGGGTCAGTTTAACCACGAAGAACGTAACATTGGTGCCCCTCTCCACTATCCACTTGGTGTTGGGACGCTGTTCATAGGCCCATTCCAAGGGGTCCACAGTGTCCAGTTGGGCCAGCATCGTCTCTAGCGACGCCCGATTGGTGATTGTGAAAGGATGGTCGTACACTGGGTTGATGGCACTGGAATAGAAATAGCACAATTCACGCGTCATCTTATGGCATAAGATGTACCCAAATGCTACATTTAATGTGAAGGACGTAGGTTGGTCATTGAAGATGGCTTCCACGTAGCTGCGTAGACGGGCGAGGTCGGTCAGTCGGAAATTGTACAAGTCCAATATAGGGCGATGACGGTGGAAGCAGTGTCGGATCATGGACCAATGGCGTCGATACATCTCACTCACTGGATGATCTTCGGGTAAGAGATCGCTGGGAACATCCACTGCATCTTCCAGAAAATGTTCGTTGTTGTCAGGAGTATGACTGGGAACAGTAATGCTAGGGACCGGCTGGATATCTAGGCTCTTCTGAACTGTGGGTATAGGCGGGCTCTCCGTGATCGCATCATCAGTGGCATTCGTCTCCCCGGGCTCATCTTCACTAGGTCTGACCCTCATGGGTGTCTCTTTAGTGGAAAGTTGTCGCTCATACCGTGGTGATGGATCATGAATCAAACGTTGGTGCTGTCTTAACTGACTGGGTCGTTTGAAGAGTTGACCACATTCATAACATTGTTCCTTCGCACCCTCGTGGAGTGAGCGTTCGTGGCGCAGTAAAGCATCTTCCCGATTAAATGACCGTGCGCAGGTTATACAAGAATATAGTGTACCAGTGTGGATGGAGGACTCGTGTCGTCGCAAGTCTTCTGGGCGAGTAAACAGCTTCTGGCAAGTTGTGCAAGAGAACATATCGGCTGTGGATCTGGAAATCATGAATGCCGTAAAAAAAATTGCCACTTTTATACGTTTTTCAGTGACCTTCGTGTCTTTTCGGCAACCTCCGTGTCTCTTCGGTCATCTCCGTGTCTTTTCGGTGACGTCCGTGACTCTTCGGAAGTTAGAGGGGAGGTGACCGGCCTATCGACCAATCAGAAGCCATCATTTCAGAAAGTTCAATCTTCGTTCAGTGTAACCTAAACGTCTTCGGGCAATCCATGATACTGAAGCTCGAAGCTCTTACTTCTCTCATTCAACACTGAGATCAATCTCCATCGGCTCTTCAATCCGCGGCGAATCGACCTCCATGGGTTCTTCTATTCTCAGATGCATTCCGATAGAAACTGAAATATCCGGTCTCGAGAGTGGCGAGCGTGATCCGTGTATAACATTTCGGTGACGACTCAATTGACTGGGATGCTTAAAGGCTATATCACAATCCGCACATGTATGCATGGGTACTTCGTGGCATGCACGTGTGTGACAACGCAAACTGTCCAGGCGATGAAAGCGCTTCGAGCAAGTTGTGCAAGAGAACATATCGGCTGTGGATCTGGAAATGATGAATGCCGTAAAACTTTCGGCTCTTATAGGCCAACATAGGAGTACCCGGATGTTCTACAGTCAGGGATGTACAAGAACCCGGATGTACCCGGATGTAAAAGTCCCGGATGTAAAAGGGCCCGGATGTTCACGAATGTACTACCATCCCGGACTTCTATCAGGCCCAGGTCCAGAAGCTCTCATGTCCTGCACCGAACTACTGCTCGGTAACCCGTGAGTGAATTAACCACGGTCGCATGCTGTAAAATGCGAGTCGCATAGGGATGGGTCTCCGTCATGGCTCTGCAACCATAGGAATGAGCTTGTGAGATCCAGAGGGACGTGTTAGACCATGTTACACATGCGCGTCTACACGTAGCTCTACGTGTGTAGTCCGTGATAAGTACTATTCTGATTGGTTAGTCCAAAAAGAGAGCAACAACAACAACAACAGCAAAGATTACAGGTCAATCCTTTTTATTAGCCCCTCCATCACAGCACATCCACGCTGGGGGAATCGCTATGGGTGTGTTTACAATTCACTTATGCTATTGTCCGTGTATTCAGAAGTTCACTGTGCTGATCTCAGACTGCTCTTGTCCAATCAGAAGCCGACCCTCAGAATAAGTATAGGTCATGTTGAAGGATGGAACACAAACTGTGGACGTCTTTCGGATTGATGGGGATCAACTGACTGTGGAGTCTGAAGACTCGACTGCAATGCTGGCATTCGTGGCTGGGTGCCTTATGTACCGACCGTTGATGTCGCCGTAAATTATCCTTACGATTAAAGGACTTCCTGCAGATCGAACACGTATACTCGCCAACAGCACCTTGAAAAGTAGACTCATGGATGGGGTCAAACATCACGGCTTCCTCAACCCTCAAGCGTGCATGTCCATGGATTACACGTTGGTGAGATCTCAACTGGCTGTGTAGTCTGAAGCGGTGTCCACAATCCCCACATTGATGCCTGGATGTCTCATCGAGACACCGTTCATGGCGGTGTAAATTATCCAGGCGATTGAATGTATCCCCACAGGTCTCGCAGGTATACTGGGCAGTAGCGTCGTGGATGCTAGACTCATGGCGTTGTAAGTCGTGCAAGAGTGTAAATGACTTGGAGCAAGTAGTACACGTGAACATCGT
>JAVTVY010012429.1:0-54609 GCA_036873755.1 Hanleya hanleyi
ACTAGGTTAACCAGAAGACTATTCTGTGAAGTCATGTGACGCAGTCAGTATGTCGGCACCTCTTCCCACTTCCCTTATATGTGTTGTAATTTTTCCCTGTATATGGCGAGATTCTGCTGGTGGACGTTTCGTCCCCGAGGCCCGCCCCCTGTACAGACCTTCTGGTCTTTGATATATGTTAGCATTTGTGGGAAGTTGATGCTGGGTCGACATCGGGCCTTACAGACTAGTCTTTTGTGTTAAATGCCGTCATTTACATCTGACGACGATACAGCTCACCAATATCCAATGTTGTCACAGCGAAACAGCTCACCAATTACCAGTATACGAGTTGTCAGAGCATTTCCATCATAGCTCTCTAGATTTGTATCTAATACCGCTTATGCCGGTGCTAGGGGCCGTGTGGTCATATCATCCAAGTTGCCACATGAACAGGTACAATAAAAGCGTACCTGAGATACAACAAATATCACGAATCGTTAGATTCTTGGTATGTGCTTTAGAATAGGTTAACCAGAAGACTATTGTGTGAAGTCATGTGACGCAGTCAGTATGTCGGCACCTCTTCCCACTACCCTTATATGTGTTGTAATTTGAATGGATCGGTTTTTGAAAGCGCCTGCATATAGTCATATTCATAAGAGAACAGATACAGGTCAGCCAACAGGGGTGCACAATTAGTACCCATTGGAATACCTATATGCTGCTGATATATTGTGTTGCCAAATTTCACATAGATATTTTTAATGAGAAATTCAAGCAATGACCAAATGACCTACAATATATACTTTATAGTAATTACTAATACATGTAGTTTGATGACATTAATTTGTTTGAGAAGTACAATATTAAATAACCCGGCAGGGGAATCCCGCAGTACTGAACCTCTATCAGTTTTGAATTTCTTGTCGCCTTAAATGAAGGACAAAATTTCCTTCAATTTTGCTATCAAATCATTCTATTCCACATCATATGATTTAGCTTAAAGCTTTTACATGAACCATATTTGTGTTCACACATTTAACTTAATATATTAATTAAAACTGAGTTTGTGGTGTCCCAGTTTTACCAGTGCACATTATTAGTTAGCATTACACAGTATGATTGAAAACATTTGTCATTATATTCTTTTATTTGCATACTAATGTGAGGGTTCACTCACAAGGCTGGTGTCCCATTCCATACTGTAAATGATACCTCTACTCGAACTATTACATTGTTAATATCTCTGTCAGAAAAGGGATTATATAATTCACGTATCATGACACAAAGTTACACCAAGAAGTTCTGTGGTCCAAATTGATCGGTCAATTGTTCCTAACTGTATATGGTTACTTTGAAAAAGAAATGTAATCTTTACATGTATTTCAAGTTTTATAATATAGTTCCTTTCAATCCAACCTCAACATCACTGATATAGAAACCATATTTTTATGCATTGTCATTTCAAATATGTGCATTGCCAATGATGTGCAACCTCAAATGATTTGCAACCTCAAATGATGTGCCACCCTAAAGGGCTCGATCTTTTTGCGAGGCTGCATGTCTTTATTAGGTACAGCCATACAAGGAAGAAGAGATGGCCCAATCAACAACAACTTAAAGGATACTTCAAAAATAAAACTGTTATGAAGTGACATCCATCGGACAGACAGACACATTCCATAGCTAGTTAAATTTCAATTCAATTAGCTTTATTGACGTAGACATAATTGTCTCTTGTCATATATACGGTATACATTGATGGCTCGGTGGAATAAGCAAATAAACACACATAAAAATTCATACAGAATTACAGCTGATTATGCAACAAAGCAGATGAGTTAAACAAGAGGAAAGATGTCCTACATATGCCGAAGGCGAAAGCTTTAATTTCAGCGAAAAGAACGACATCAATATTCTGGTATTCGATATAAAAGGTAAGTGTAAGGAAGTATTGAATTGAATTGAATTGAAATTTATTCACCAAATAATGAAGGTGTACACCAATGACTATCAGTAACAATAAGAAGAAAATAAAGAAAGAAAAAGATTAGACACTGGTACTATTAGCCGTATGATCAGAATTGGCGGGAATAAAACCCATAGGGGCTTGTTTTATCCCAAAATAAGACTAAATATTGCAAGATACACCAAAACATTTTCATAAAATGAAATATAAGCAAGGCATTATGTCAGTTATATACGAGTATCCATGCAACTATGTAATACATGTCAGTTATCGATAAGGTATGTCTTGAGTTTTGACTTAAAGAGAGAAATAGAATTGATGCTTTTAATTGAAGGAGGTAGTATGTTCCACTCACGAGGCCCTTTTATTTTGAGGGTATAAAATGATAGATTTGATCGATAGATCGGGCGATATAGGTTTAAAAGTTGTCCCCTAGTTCGGTAAATATGTACATCGGATTGCTTAATGAAGTAGAAACGGAATTTTGATGGTAGCAGGTCTGGGTGGTGAAAAAATTTGTGAGCCATCAGAAGGCAAGCGTATAAGTTTAGTTTGCATAGTTGTAGAATTTTTAATTCTGTAAATAACGGTGTAGTATGGTCTAGTTTTTTTGATAAGGTTATTACTCTCAAGGCGCGTTTCTGCAACAAGACAAGGGGATTCAAATGGGTAGCATAGGTATTTCCCCATAGAACATTGCAATAAGATAGATATGGGAATATCATCGAATAATACAATGTATACAGTGTTTTCTTATTTATCTAGTTTTAACTAGTAAAGCTAGTTCCTTTAAAAACTTTATAAAATATCTCGATACAGTCTCAATATTCCATGTGCTCATAATGACCCCGCGCGTAATTATTATGTTAGCAGCAACGCATTGTATACTGGGCAAACCACTGTATTGTATCGCTAAATTTGATTTGATCAGAATAAGGTTACACTCTATATATAGGGCCTATATATATGATTTATTTTATGTTCACAACATCAGCTATGAAGGTCGATAGTTCCTCTGTTGTTGGTCATATAGTTGACAAATAGCGCGTTTCTTATCGACAATATACCCTTTACATTGGTAAACATCAAGAAACTTGTTTATCAGCCGTAGTTAGGAGTCAGTAATGTTAGGTAGTTTGTTAACGATTTTGTTTATCTGTTGTAGTCCTGAGAGATTGTTTGTTTGCTATAGAATAGAATAATCACAATGCCCTCTAGAATGGCAAACAATCAACACTGCATTTTATTTAATATATCTATATCGCCTCTCCCCTCCCATATATCATAATTTATACTTGATTAGCCTCAATTATACTCCCTCCCGCAAAGAAGGTTAAGAATGATATAAACTAATCAAAGGTCGCGTGTGGCATGATAGTGCTATCATTAGGTGTTGAAGAATAAGTCCATTTGCAGTCACGTCTTCTTAATTGAAGCAATACAATGTGAATACTAATTTCAAGAAAAGGACACCTTGTGTGTAAGACAACCCGTTTTTGAGTACATGCAACTAATATTATGCTGATAGCATATACTAAGTTACATATACGGATTTTTACTCATGATTTCCGTGTCCATGTGGGAATGACCAACAATATTTGGGATATGTAACTAAGATCGAAGTAACTAAGATCGAAGCAAGGAAACAAATCAAACTTTTTGATTTATTACATAATTGTTTATCACATGATTGAACCTTTCTCATGGTTAAACTTTTCTCGCGATTGGATCTTTCTCAAGATTGAACCTTTTTTTATACGAATGAACCCTTCTCAGGATTGAAACTTTCGCACGGTTGAACCTGTCTCACGATTGAACCATTCTGACCATTTTCTGGTAGTAGCCAAATTGTTTTCATACAGGACATTTTTTTATTAAAAAAACCTCGGCTTTATTATGTTAAATATTAAAGCGTAAAATTTAAGCGTCACGTATGTCCGAAGGCTACTTGGACTAGTCGGACTAAGGAGAGTCCCTCAGCTGCTAGTTTTCTAAACAGTTTCTTGAACGAAATTGTGAAAACAGAGTGACATGCACGTTTGGATTTGAATTTATAGAATAAGCGTGCTTGATTTAAATCATCCATCACAAGAACCTAAAAGTTATTAACGAATGAAAAAAAACACACAGTATTTTGACTCAACATGCAATTCATTATTCACATACGATTGCGCGAGTTCATACCTTCCCAATGTTGTATAACACGTCTGGTTGGAATCCTAAGATGACATTGAACTAGGATCGGTAGTAAGCATAAGATAAAGACAGCATTATAATTTTCTTTTGAGTGGCCTTAAAAATTAATTATAACATTTCTGGGGTTTTACAATATGTTAAAAAATTAATTATAACATTTCTGCGGCTTTACAATATGTTAAAAACTTAATTATAACATTTCTGGGGTTTTACAATATGTTAAAAAGATAATTATAACATTGGGGTTTCACAATATATATAACATGAGGCACCAGAGGTGCTACAACTCCTCAGCCCCTTAACAGTCTTGACCAAGATGTTTTTATGGGTGTCAGAAGTTTGGATAAAGAGCAGTGAGTTATGGCATGCGAAATGCAAACCCGAGCCACAACTTGGACAGATGAACGGATGGATACACTGACACACGGACGGGCGGACAGACAATCGGAGGGGAGGGGTGGGGGATTTGGCTTATTGTCACACTCAAGGTTGTTTCACTCATATGGTGACAGTCAGTTTGGATGATGGAGGAAGCCGGAGTACCCGGAGAGAATCGCCGCCCGTCGGCAAGTAACTGACAAACTTTCACACATGGACCAGCTGGAATCCAGTATACCCCTAACTATGTACAGCGGTATAAAAAGTGACAAGGTAGCCACTTATCTGCAGAAAAAAACACGTAAAGTTGTGATCTTATTGTCCTGGCGTCAACGTAAAGTGGTCGGCCGCCTAGGCCCTGAAAGCTCTGGGTTTCTAGATGGCTGGAAATGCATTCGAACCCATTTCTGGCATTTAAATTTCTAAAATATTATTCACAATTCAACCCCTGTTTTATATATTTTTAAGAAAAAGAAATATAATTTTTTTTAAATGTTACACATGGCCCATGTGATGAAAGAAATAACTACCGGCTAGAGTTACTGAGCTGTCTCACGATGGGATGGGATTTTCGGCTAAATATCGAAGCCAGTTCATCTCAGAGAAGTGAAATTCCCCACAGTATTTGTATGTAATTTGTGCATTTTTAATCTGAAATTCGAAGGAAATCTGTTCAAGATCAAAGGAAATCTCCAATACCTCACATGTTATTTTCATAGCGCCTAGTCACAATGTTACAACATTGCAAGCCCAACGTCATTGTGCTTTGAAAAAAAAGATACACGCGAGGTATTGGAGATTTTCTTTGATCTTGAACAGATTTCCTTCGAATTTCAGAATAAAAATGCACAAATTGCATATAGATACTGTGGAGAATTTCACTTGTCTAAGAAAAACTGGCTCCGATAGCCGAAAATCACATCCCATGTGAGAAACTCCCCTGACGAATCTCCGTTGGTAACGCATTAGCGGCAGTGCAACAACAACAACAATGATGTTTGCGTTGATTTATTGGGTTGGCCATACCTTTCGCTATCTTTCATGAAGTATATTTTAGAGGACTTGTTATGCGAGACACCGCTTGTAACTGGCCGACGACCACAGTTCATTTTACAACTGGAAACTCAACTCCGACATTGATGAACACGAACCCATGGGCACTACTTTCGATTTTGACAGATCTCACAGGTTCCTACAATTCTGTGACAAGACAAAGTACAAGTTGCCCTTTTCCGATAAAATAGGCGTTTATTATCGTTCAAATCCATTCTGAGAACTTTTAGACGAAATAACAAGTCGAATTTCACAGTTTTAATGTCGACTAATTTTTTCTCAACAGCGTAGGCGTACGACAATTATGGCAATCTCGTATCGGTGGCCTCAAGCTTTTATCCCGGGTAATTTACTGTATATCTGACACGGTGTTTTCGGTGGATGTTTCGTGGTTCGGACAAAGCTAGGGTAATGGGACAAATTTATCAGTTCTATTAACCAAAGAAAACGAGTTTTCTTAATTTTTACATTTGCTATTTTGGACGGATTTTATTTTGGGCGCTCATACGTTTTCCGGAAGTAATTTGGCTCTGGATACGGCCCTGACTGGCAATACCGTACTGCTGAATATGCAGAGGAATATAGACTTCTAGATTAAACCAATAAGGATCATAACCTGTAAGTTTCATGAACTTCTTTGCAATATTTATCGAGATACGGCTCGGGAGTAAAAATTAATTATAACATTTTTGAGGTTTTACAATATGTTTATTATCCTAGATCTTTGGAACGATTGACTGATAAACGACGAACAGAATGAAGTCTAACCGTCTCATCAGGATAAGTTATGTGTGGTTCGCGCCTTCGTTCATTATTTTCACATTTGATGATAATTATGATGATAATAATGTGCACGATGGTTGACGTTAGGTTTGGCTGCTCGTGTCCTTCTCTTAACAGCCATGGTTAGGGACCGTGTGAACATTGTGTAATGCAAGATTGTCCTGCTTTACACATAAACATCCACGATCAAAGCGATACAATGTACTCTGGAAAAACAGTTAGAAATTCATTTTCGAATAAAAAACTGGTTAATATACATACAAATTATTAACAAGTTTTCACTCACAATTGTGTTTGTATTTATTTTTATTAATTACAAATATCCTACCCTAAAGGGCAGACAAAAATTAACAACATGATACCATAGCAATATTTGCTCTTTTTTCACAATATTCCATGCGAAAATAAAATAGTGTTAAGAAGATATCGGTAACCTACAAAATACTGAGGATTGTGATATCATTAATATACAAGTACTGATGATTGTCAAGAAGGTATATTTAATAAAAAAAATAGGACTGTGTATATCATACTGTATACATCAATATCTGTAGTCTACTTTTACGAATGGATCCTGTAAAGAGTGCCCTATTTAATTCATGACAATACGAAAGCATTTTGAAGACAGTACAACCTACGATAAAAAATTCCAACATTAAAGTTTCAATAAGAATTGTAAATATCAGGTCAGAACTGTAATTTCCTCTAACAACTGACGAAATCGCGTTCATGAAAGAGGTAACATTCACATAAGGGAAAGATGATCATACAAAATTGAAAAAAAAGGTTTGAAGAGTACACCCAACTTGATGAAATGTTTTGTAGTTGATCTCGTTAATATTTTAGGTTCAATATCTAATAGATCTAAGAAAATGGAAGGTTTACCTGTCCGGAAGTTCAATCTTCCTTTGCGAACCTAGGATGTTCTTTCTATACGGTACGTAAACAGCTGATTTGTTTCTCCAACCACTCAAATGCGACAAATGATTTTTTCAAAAGATCCGGAACTGAATACTAACGTCAACTACACGATACCGGACTTCGTACTAACTAATGAAATTAACGGTAGTTTTATTCAATTCCCATAATATAGAACTTCAATTTGAGACAAATTCGTTTGATTTTTTAAACATTTATAAATCAGATAACGCCACCATAGCATAGTTTATTCTATTTCCACTAAATGTACCCGAGATTTCATATTATTAACGTTGTATCATATTTTTTTTCGTTTCATTTCATTTATTCACCAAAATAATCATATGGATTGAACAATAATGCAATAAAGGCGAGTATAAAATCCAAAGGGCTGGTTCTGTTCCAGAAAAATATAATTTGATGGTTTTAATTCCGGTGAAAATTATTGAATCAAATAAAGTCAATTTTTAATATATAAACAAAAAATAAACATATAAGGTATAATTGTGCTCCTTAACTTCCCGAATATAATAATTCTTAGAAAAAGGTGGCAGGATTTCCAAATATATGGTTAATATACAGGATTTAAAAAGTTACATAGAACTGCAGCATTTCGGGTGAGAAGTAAATTGATCCAAACTTTTGGGCCTTTGATTCTGGTGATATAAATGGATAGATCAGAAAGTATGGCGATAAAGATTTAACTCGGACTGTCTAGTCGGGTATCTGTGTGTCAGTTTTGTGAAAAATGACTTATCTTTTATTGGAATTATTTCTGAATTATTGCAAAATTTATTAACAAAAAGTAGCACTAGATATTCGTTTGTTTGCTTTATCGATAGTATACTTAGGCGAGCAAAAAGAGGGGCTGTATGTTCCAATTTCGCTGAGCACGTGATCAATAATATTGTCTTTTTGTAAAGAATTTGTAGGGGTTTAAAATAGCTTGCATGAATATCTCTAGATTCTCTAGATTTGTATCTAATACCGCTTATGCCGGTGCTAGGGGCCGTGTGGTCATGTCATCCAAGTTGCCACATAATCAGGTACAATAAAAGCGCACCTGAGATACAACACATATCACGAATCGTTAGATTCTTGGTATGTGCTTTAGAATAGGTTAACCAGAAGATATACTGTGAGGTCATGTGGATCTGTCAGTATGTCGGCACCTCTTCCCACTTCCCTTATATGTGTTGTAATTTCCCTAGACACTATTACAATATGTAAAGTAAGGGAATATTAATGAACAATAAAGTGTATTGATAGTGTTTGTATGGTGGCAATCTTTTATATGATAAATTATACCAATATTCAAGCGTTTAGTCCGTCATTCAATATTCAGCTGTCGTCCATTAAAGAATTTACGCGTCTTTAATCCAAAGATTATGATACGAATATCATTCCGCTCAGATAATACGACTTATTTTTTACCCCTTAGCCTATTAGGCTGCGGGTTTCTGTCGTCGGCATGGACGTCCGGTTGGGCGTCCGGTTGTCAATCTTCAACAATTCTTGTATCCGGTCTAGAAGCCGTTGCCTCTAGAGGCTTCAAATTTGGTACACAGGATATTTGAGTGGTCAACCACAAGCCTATAAAATCTGGGCACATTGTGATGATTTTTGTGGTTTCCACGGCAACCTCACGCAAAATGTCCATATGACGCTGCGAACGTGATAGAAGGTAAACCGTTCCAGGTAGGGACTTCAAATTCGCTATATAGCATTGTTGTGTGGCCAACCGCAAGCCTATGAAAGTTGGACACATTGTAATGATTTTTGTGGTTTCCATTGCAACGCAAAGCAAAATGTCCACATGGCGATGTGAACGCGATAGAAGCCAAACAGTCTCAACTAGGGACTTCAAATTCGGCACATGTACATCCGGCCGGTCGTCAGTCGTCAACAATTCTTGTGACCGGTCTAGAAGCCAAACCGATGCACAGGATTGTTGGGTGGTCAACCACAAGCCTAAAGGATTTGGGCACATTGTAATGATTTTTGTGGTTTCCATGGCAACGTCACGCAAAATGTCCATATGAGGCTGTGAACATGATAGAAGGTAAACCGTTTCAGCTAGGGACTTCAAAATTGGCATGTAGGATTGTTGGGTGGTCAGCCACAAACCTTTTGAATTTGGGTACATTACAATGATTTTTGTGGTTTCCATGGCAACGTCACACAAACTGTCCATATGGCAATGTGAACGCGATAAAAGTCAAATCTGCTTGATCAGAGATGAGAAAAGACAAACGATAGGTACACAGGGATTCATACAGTTTTGCTATCAAATTAGAAGCGTCTGGTCCGTCATTCATAATTCAACCGTCGTCCATTAGAGAATATCCGCGTCCATAATCCAAAGACCTATTCCATATTCCATATAACAGTATTAGCACCAAATTCAAAAAAAGACAATGATAGTATACATAAACATAGGTCTGTTTCCTGCAAGAGAGAAGCGGTCAACAGTTTTCAATGATGCCGGCAAGACATCATGATGTTCCAAAAATATCAAATCCGTATCGCTGATCAGTATTCGTAATCCATAATATTCGTTGTAAAGTCGTCATCTAAAGAATGATGTATCTCAGTCACGCATTGATTGTGACTGTTCATATGAGTACCATGAGGATCTTGAAGTACATGGGTTCACACGGCCCCTAGCCCCGGGTTAGGCGGAATTAGACACAACTTACGAAACGTAACGCCATAGATCTTGCACTCTACGTTCGTATTTTGCTATCAGCATGCGATATGTATCGCCAAATTTGAGAAACTTTGAGTGGAGGCGCTTGGAGGAATAGCCCTGTTTTATAAGTTCCTACAACAATGTTTTGTGACGTTGATTGAAATCGTAACAATTAACACAGGATCTAGCAAATGCTACTAGGCAAGATATGTATACGCCATATGCAGGTCCCACTGGAATATTACTGTCCAGAAATGGATAGTTTACGATGTCGAAATTGTAATCATCTCTTTTGTCATAAAGTCGACGAGAGAGAATGCCCGCTTCATTGTTGTAGAGATATAGATCTAAATATGATGTGCCTGTAGGGCTATCTGTAGTTCCCTTCAAATCCAGTGAAGGTGGATATATATCCTTCACTACGTCATTTGTATAGCGATTATCCACAGCGAGAAGATCGTCTATATAGCGTTTGGTGAATGAGAAGGAACGGGATTTGAATGGATCGGTTTTTGAAAGGGCCTGCATATAGTCATATTCATAAGAGAACAGATACAGATCAGCCAATAGGGATGCGGAATTAGTACCCATTGGAATACCTATATGCTGTCGATATATTGTGTTGCAAAATTTCACATACATATTTTTAATGAGAAATTCAAGCAACTCTATAAACAAAGAAACATCCCATGAATGATATCTCTTGTATGTAGTAGAGCTAAAGAATGCTTTATGGCTTCCGACATTAATATATCTACGATCTGTTTTCTTGAACACAGATAATATTGATGAACTTAGACGGTCAATAAGGGACTGTAGTATAGAGAGTCGAGAAATCCCATGTGGATACATGTCTGTACGGTATGTGACCTTTAGCATCAAGTTCCTCCGTAAGACATTTTGAGTTTTTTAATATTCACATACATTCAACGCCAGAGTTTTTAGAAATAGTGGCGCAATACCTTTCCCAAAATGCTTTTACCTCCTGGAGGGCCCTCGTCAATAGGGTGTCTGAGTGAAGTGTTATAATTAGAAACAAAAATACGGATGTTTGCATGGTTTTGATCAGAACGGGGTAGATTAATGTAAATAATTCGGACTAATAGATAATTAGCTTACCATAATACTGCGGAAATGAGTTTTGGAAAGGGAAATTTAACAGACAAAAATAATAGTAGCCAAGCCCAAGCTAAGGCAATCTGTTTAATTGTTCCAGTGCCTCGGAAACTAAAGTTTTAAACCTAATATTGAAGCACTTCTATTTATAATTTTGATTTCATTTTTTCACCAAATGTTACAGGAAATAGTGACTATTTGAATGCAGAAATAACAAAAGATGACCAGTTTTGACCCTCTAAGGTGATAGCTATCCTTAATGCAGTTTGAGAGTCAGTAGACGTATTTGATGACGATATATTACTAGCCTTCCAGTGAAAATCGGAAGACTTTTATTATTGGTCAGATTATTATTAGGGTTCAAAGCCTGAATGGCTTGAACATTTTGTTTTTGTTCCGAATATTTTTGTTCTTCCGCCATATTTTTCGCACGCGATATGTCAAATTATTTGTTATAGTCGACCAATGCATCCAACACTGAGTTTATCATATTTTAATCTTTTACAAGCCACTGCTAAAGCATCTTCTACATTCAACCAAATCTTTCAGACTTTACATATGCATTTCCCATTCATGGTGTACCATATACACTGACTAAACTGTCAGTCTAAGGGGTTGTTGCACCTTATAGGTGCTTCCTCATGTTGACAATGTTCTGTGATATGCGATGTCCAGTTGACCCCGTCGTTAAAGTATACACCGAGAAAGTTGAAGATTGCAACTTGCTCTGTCTCAATACCAGATATAATTGATGTGAGCAAGTTTGGGGACTTATTTTTAGATGATTTTATAAAAATTAATTTAGTTTTCTTTGCATTGACTTATAATTTGTTACACGAAAACCAATCAGTTTGTTTGCCGAGCTCGTTTGTCGTAAGTATTACTAATAACCTGGGACCGTCATTGGATAGGATTGCCGAAGTATCATCTGCAAAAAGCAATATCTCCATCACCTTGTTTACGGCAACAATATCATTAATATATATAAGGAGAACTGGATCTAAGATAGATCCTTGTGGCACACCACAGGACACACCACACGACATACCTCAGGACACACCCCAGAAGACGGAATGATATGCAGGGTTGATATTGTTATATTGTGTACACTGGGCACGCGATGATAAGTAAATATGAAACCATTTATTAGAAATATCCCTAAAACCATAATGATTAATTTCTGAGGTAGTATTGAGTGATTAACTGTCTGAAAGCCCTTTGACAGATTCAAAAATTGACTATTGAATTATTTTTTTTTGCTTCTCTGGCAGTTACTAATTGATCATGTAGAGATAAAACTGCTCAAAATGTCGAGGGATTAGCACGCAAGCCAAACTGATTAGCACATATTATACGATTGGCTTGTAAGAATCTAGACATTCTATTAACAACGATTGTCTCTATAATTTTACTGAGCCTCCTGACTGAAAGATAAACTTAAATATGACACAAGGGCTTCAATATGAAATCTAAAACTATTTATAATATGGACAAGCGAAAGCCATCAATGCCAGCTATACCATTTTTCAGGCAACATGTTACTTCTTTCATCCTCGTGTGAAATGGTCAAAATGAAATTCGTTTTGGATAGTTCAAGAAATCCATATAGTTTTTCGTAGAGGCAGGTATTTTTGAATCCAGCTTTGTTGCCATTGATGTTGCAAGATTTGTCACTAAAGTGTGTCAAGATATAGCGTATTTTCGGTTGTATCGTCCAGTGAACATAATCGAAACATCCCAAGATCGGCTTTTCTTGAAACTCAACTACTTAGATAAAGGACTGTACATTATTAATTTACCTCGAATCCTGAATGATCCAGAGGTACGCCACACTGTACCAAACTATTTTAAGTTCACAGAACCTCCTTGCATTTCATATAAGTATACTAAATCTATAGCCACCAAAATATTCAATTACTCTAATGCTGTCAAGGAGTTTGACTGGAACTTATACACGTCGGCGGGCTATAGTTGTGATTGTGAATGGTGGAACTTTATCTATACACCATGCAAACATGTTGTGACTGGTGACCTGGATGTGGTGAGTGATAAGGACCTAAGATTACTCCTGGTGAAGGGACCTAAATATAGAGAGCCGAGAAATATAAATCTGAAGGCCGACCAGAAGATAGTCCTGTCTGCTTTGGAACAGTACGTTATTGATTGGTCTAAGCGGGAAAAAGTTGAACCTACAGTACTCGCTGATTGGCTGGACCTCACAAAGAGCAAGGTCGTTGAAACAATCCGCCATATTGACAGAAGTACCCTTCCCCAAGCAAAACAAGTACTGAGAAGCCCCAATTCGCAAGAAGTTCTAGCTAATCTCCAGAGTAAATTCGTCATAGTCCCAGCAGACAAAGCTCCAAATAATATAATATTCATATGTAAATATTACTAATACCAGGTGCTGGTTAAAGAATTGACTGTAAACATATCGCCAACAAATACGTCTACTTACTCTCAAACTGCATTTACTCTTGAAGATTTATTTAACAATCACAAAACGTTTCTCAAGGAAAGAGGTATTTGTCTTCCAACCAAACATAACGATATACCAAAAGTATACTGGACTCCCAAAATGCATAAATCACCATACAAAGCTAGATTCATAGCTGGTTCTAGAAGCTGCACCACCAAGCTTCTTTCAACCCTATTGACGAGGGCCCTTCAGTAGGTAAAAGCATTTTGGGAAAGGTATTGCGCCACTATTTCTAAGAACTCTGGCGTTGAATGTATGTGGATATTGAAAAACTCAAAATGTCTTACGAAAGAACTTGATGCTAAAGGTCACATACCGTACAGACATGTATCCACATGGGATTTCTCGACTCTCTATACTACAATCCCTCATCAGGGCCTTATTGACCGTCTAAGCTCATTAATAGTATCTGTGTTTAAGAAAACTGATCGTAGATATATTAATGTCGGAAGCCATAAAGCATTTTTTATCTCTACTACATACAAGAGATATCATTCATGGGATGTTTCTTTGTTTATAGAGTTGCTTGAATTTCTCATTAAAAATATCTATGTGAAATTTGGCAACACAATATATCAACAGCATGTAGGTATTCCAATGGGTACTAATTGTGCACCCCTATTGGCTGACCTATATCTGTTCTCTTATGAATATGACTATATGCAGGCGCTTTCAAAAACCGATTCATTCCATCCTTCTCATTCAACAAACGCTATATAGACGATCTTCTCGCTGTGCATAATCGTTATATAAATGACGCAGTGAAGGATATATATCCACCATCACTGGATTTGAAGGAAACTACAGATGGCCCTACAGGCACATCATATTTAGACCTATATCTCTATAAAAATTAAGCGGGCCTTCTCTCTCGTCGACTGTATGACAAAAGAGATGATTACAATTTCAACATCGTAAACTATCCCTTTCTGGACAGTAATATTCCAGTGGGACCTGCATATGGCGTATACATATCACGCCTAATAGCATTTGCTAGATCCTGTGTTAAATGTGACGATTTTAATCAACGTCACAAAACATTGTTGCAGAAACTTATAAAACAGGGCTACACCGCCAAGCGCCTCCACTCAAAGTTTCTCAAATTTGGCGATATATATCGCATGCTGATAGCAAAATACGAGCGTAGCGTGCAAGATCTATGGCGTTACGTTTCGTAACTTGTGTCTAATTCCGCTTAACCCGGGGCTAGGGGCCGTATGAACCCATGTACTTCAAGATCCTCATGGTACTCATATGAACAGTCACAATCAAAGCGTGACTGAGATACATCATTCTTTAGATGACGACCTTACAACGAATATTATGGATTAAGAATACTGATCAGCGATACGGATTTGATATTTTTGGAACATCATGATGTCTTGCCAGCATCATTGAAAACTGTTGACTGCTTCTCTTTTGCAGGAAACAAGCCTATGTTTATGTATACTATGATTGTCTTTTTTGAATTTGGTACTAATACTGTTATATGGGATATGAAATAGGTCTTCGGATTATGGACGCGGGTATTCTCTAATGGACGACGGCTGAATTATGGATGACGGACCAGACGCTTGTAATGTAATGTACATTTATTTCATTATTGCATTCGATGAATTTTGCTTTATAATATTTTTTCTTTGCTATTTTAAATGTACGATTCAACTTATTTCTATAAGTTTTATATTCATTTGTTACTTCATTATCGCCACTGCGCACATGTAGTCTGAATAATCTATTTTCCCCGCGAATTGATGTTAAAACTCTTCCGAATTATAGCCTAATTTAACATTGATGAGACAAGTGAGAAGCATTCGTTATATATGCTTAGCTCAATTCATTAGTGAAAAGGTCTAATGCACTATCGACGTGTATGTTAACATTTGTGTCCCACTGTATATCTTTGTTGCTCTGGGGTTACCTTTCGACGAATAACCATGTGTTTAGATTGACCAGTGGACACGGACGATCTGTTGATATGAAAAACTGGGAAATGATCTGTTACGTCAGAGAGAAGAACACCAGACATTAGAGAGTCTTCATGAAAGTTTCGAAAAATACTGTCTATTAATGTTGGCGAGTTTGATTTGGCGCGAGTGGGATTTGCTATTTTGGGAAACAAGTAATGGAATTTTATTCTTGCAAGAAAATGTTTAGCTGGCCATAATTTGTGAGTGAGTGAATGAAATAGCTCTGAAAAATTATGTCAGCGCGTTTTGATGGTTTTCATTTCTCCCCATCTTGCATAATCAGGTGTTTTCAGAATTGAACAGATAAATATCACACGTGGTGTCTTTGAATAGTTTCTACAGTCAATCACTCATGGTAGTATTGATGTAGTCTTACATGCAAAAATTTCTACTAAAGCGTTTGTAAGTTTACAGGTTGGTTCATATTGTTGAAGTAGTTGACATTTCAGACATGTTAATTTCAGGAAAGTATGAGTTCCATTGACCTGCTGTACAGTTCAATTCAGTTTCTCTGGCCTAATTGCAATGAAAGGAGGTTCTTGGAGGTACATCAGCTTCTTCTTTGATTGCTCGTCGGCAGGTAAACTTTTGAGGGGCTGTACTAGCTCGTAGCGCTTTTGTGCCAATATAGGGGGTAGATTTCTAACAACTTCTAAGAAGCTTCCTAGTGGCATCCAATACCAGGTCGCGATCACTCAGTTGTATAAAACGAACAAATATGTGTTTGGTTCCCACTGGAACCTCGGGAAGCTTGTGCTCCGCTTGAAATACGAATGAATCGGATTTTTCAAGAGGAACTATCAGTTTTTCGACAAGCTAATCTCTGACAGATTTATCGGTCTGAGAGATAGTCTCAGCAGCTGTCCCTGGACACCTTTAATAACCAGACTGCATCAAGTTTAATTCTTCCGTTTTGTTTTCTGCCTCCAGTTCGTTTCTCAATTTAAGCAGATATCCCTCCTGTAATTCAGCTATATCCTGGGAGAGGGACTCCCATGAGTTCTCCGTCGCACTCACCCTTTTTCAAATTTTTTCAAGATCAGTTGCAAAACTAGCGTGTAATTTGGCGAAGCACTTACTGATATCTGATAGATCTGTAACTTTGTAAGTGTCTTGTAAAGACACCATCTCAGACGTGGAAAGTTCACGTTTGTCCGATCCCGATTTGAACAAGATAGAAGACGCCATTGCTGCAGTTGAATTTTCGGATTACAAGCGTCTGGTCCGTCATTCATAATTCAGCCGTCGTCCATTAGAGAATATCCGCGTCCATAATCCAAAGATCTATTCCATATTCCATATAACAGTATTAGCACCAAATTCAAAAAGACAATCATTGTATACATAAACATAGGCTTGTTTCCTGCAAGAGAGAAGCGGTCAACAGTTTTCAATGATGCCGGCAAGACATCATGATGTTCCAAAAATATCAAATTGGTATCGCTGATCAGTATTCTTAATCCATAATATTCGTTGTAATTACAAGCGTCTAGTCCGTCATTCATAATCCAGCCGTCGTCCATTAGAGAATATCCGCGTCCATAATCCAAAGACCTATTCCATTTTCCACATAACAGTATTAGCACCAAATTCAAAAAGACAATCATAGTATACATAAACATAGGCTTGTTTCCTGCAAGAGAGAAGCGGTCAACGGTTTTCAATGATGCCGGCAAGACATCATGATGTTCCAAAAATATCAAATCCGTATTGCTGATCAGTATTCTTAATCCATAATTCGTTGTAAAGTCGTCATCTAAAGAATGATGTATCTCAGCCACGCTTTGATTGTGACTGTTCATATGAGTACCATGAGGATCTTGAAGTACATGGGTTCATACGGCCCTAGCCCCGGGTTAAGCGGAATTAGACACAAGTTACGAAACGTAACGCCATAGATCTTGCACGCTACGCTCGTATTTTGCTATCAGCATACGATATGTATCGCCAAATTTGAGAAACTTTGAGTGGAGGCGCTTGATGGAATAGCCCTGTTTTATAAGTTTCTGCAACAATGTTTTGTGACGTTGATTAAAATCATCACATCTAACACAGGATCTAGCAAATGCTACTAAGCGAGATATGTATACGCCATATGCAGGTCCCACTGGAATATTTCTATCCAGAAAGGGATAGTTTACGATATCGAAATTATAATCATCTCTTTTTGTCATAAAGTCGACGAGAGAGAATGCCCGCTTCATTTTTATAGAGATAGAGATCTAAATAAGATGTGCCTGTAGGGCTATCTGTAGTTTCCTTCAAATCGTCATCTAAAGAATGATGTATCTCAGTCACGCTTTGATTGTGACTGTTGTCACTCGTTTCACCAACAGGGTGCTTTTTGCCTTCATACGTGGAAAACAAATTCAGCTTAGGTGTTCAGTAATCACAATGAAGATTTTCCTCACATCATTTGGCACGGATGGCTGATAGTAGATGGTATAAGTCGGATTTTATTTAAGAGGAACACACACTCTCACCTAGCTCGCCTACGAATAACCGGAAGTCTGATAAACTAGCATTCAATACTATTGATAATAATAATAATTCAATGATAATAATATATATATAATATAATTTTTAATCTTTATCCATCACAGTCATAAGAAAGTATTCTCATCCGAGCCCTCTAATGCTGTTGGCATCTGTCAGATAATCTTAATGTTTCCTGAAGTGTGTTCACGATTAACATACTTGGACTTGCATCATCGGTCTGAAATATTTGTATCTAATAAAGCTCAAGCCGGTCCTAGGGGCCGTGTGGTCACGTCATTCAAGATGTCCACATAATCAGCTACAATAAAAACGTGGCTGAGAGAAAAAACATCGCAGATATTACTTTGGTTCTTGTGCTGTTTTTTTTTGTCTTTGGAGTCATATGACTTCTTGCCACTATGCTGTTTTCCACCCCATTTTTATGTTGCGATCAATTGATCAATATTACAGAATATAGATGATGAATAATTTCCTATATCATTGACGTTGATCTTTTGACTCGTTGGCATCAATGTTATTATCCAGCATATCGCTATCCACTGGAAAAAATGCTGTCGTGATATGAATGAAAATTTGTTGAAAACGACGTTAACTCCGATTCCACTTTTTGGCCAAATTGACCTTGACATACAACCTCAATTTGGCCGGCTACAGAGACCTTACGCGTTGAGCTACTGAGCTCATGTAAGGTGCACGACATCTGCATGCTTGTCCTCATAGTTATCCTGGTGAAATTTGAGAGAAATCGGTCATTTTGTGATAGCGAAATAAATAGCGCAAGTCAAAGAAGAAGAAGAAGAAGAAGAAGATGAAGCAGAAGAAGAAGAAGGAGAAGAAGGAGAAGATGACTGAGCCTTCTACAGATCGTTGTCAGCTACAGTTGCCTTCGCCCAAAAATATCATTGTTTTGAATCCAGTATATTTTAAGGGATCTTCACAATTTATATCCATTAATTTTAATAGTTTAAAATCACAAATTTAACAAAAAAGATAAAGGTGTTAGGCGAGCCATTCGCCAATCAGGTATTATCCAAAAACTGCTTCCATTCATAAGACAATCTCTAAGCATGTTGGCAAGACATCATGATGGTCCTGTTGTCAAATCCTTATCACTGATTTTTTTTCCTACTGTTTCAGTTATGCTGAGATTGTTTATTGGAATATCACGGATGCATTCAAGAATGGTTCCAGATTTAGCCGAATTAACGAAACTTGATGTCGGTATGCTTCAGTTTTGTCTGGGGTTTTCCATATTTTGCCATCATTGTATGTGACCATCACATGTGAATATGGATCGCCATCCTCATATCTGGATCCTTTCTTTCTTGCAAGAAATTTGCTCGTGTAAATATTAGTTCGGTGAACGCTGATATAATATCACGGAATATTACATCTTACACCAGTTTCAATCTGATATGTGGAATTTGTTGTGATTGGCTTATTATGAGGTATCGGAGCATATTGGCAAACATCTAGCAAAATTGTTATCGAAGCCTTACCAGTATAAGGTATTTCCCTGATATATCATTTTGGTTTATCTAGATTGGCACGTCCATATACTCTCCAAGAAGCATGATAGAGGTAGAATCAAATCAAGGGTTACGGAATGTCAGGTATGCAGAGTTTGAGGTTTTGTTTTTTAGGTCACGATTCTTCAGCTAATGCGTTGGTGTAGGGTGAGGGTTAGGGTTTTGTTCATAGTTTCATATGAATAGACGCAATGTCTATCACCAGATACTCCAATCACCAGATACTGCTGAAATGAGGGGAAAGAGAAGACCCGATTGAAGGGTCACCAATCGATGGATTCCTGTGATGTTTTTGGAAATATGCAGTGAATATATTTGTCGGTGGAGTCATAGGACATTTTATCAGAACGCCGGCATCATTTTCCACCATTTTTTAATGTTGCGTTTAATTGTTGCCTGTGTATGGTGAGGTTATAATGGACCATTCGTCTCCATGGCTTGCCCTCCGTACAAATCATTATGATTGTAGTTTTGTGACTTGTAAACATTATGAAGAATGAAGCGCTTGATCGGCGTCGGACCTCACAGGTATTTGATCTGAATACGAACTTGCATTCTAAAAATACTCCTTTTTGTGCCGTTTTTTACCATCTGTTGATCACATAGTCCATCATTTTTTGACAGATGGCTCTGAAATATATGTATCTAATACCACTGAAGTTGGTGCTAGGGGCCGTGTGGTTATGTCCACATTGTGAAATATTGATTTCTTAGCCACCATACTTTCACATAAAGGTAGACTTTTTAGCCACCATACTTGTCCCAGTAATTTGTGCATGCAAACCAGAAGTCATATTTTAAATTACAAGCGTCTGGTCCGTCATTCATAATTCAGCTGTCGTCCATTAGAGAATATCCGCGTCCATAATCCAAAAACCTATTCCATATTCTATATAACAGTATTAGCACCGAATTCAAAAAGACAATCATAGTATACATAGGCTTGTTTCCTGCAAAAGAGAAACGGTCACAATACATAAATACACATTTATGCCATACATAAATCACCATACAAAGCTAGATTCATAGCTGGTTCTAGAAGCTGTACCACCAAGCTTCTTTCAACCCTATTGACAAGGGCCCTTCAGGAGGTAAAAGCATTTTGGGAAAGGTATTGCGCCACTATTTCTAAAAACTCTGGCGTTGAATGTATGTGGATATTGAAAAACTCAAAATGTCTTTCGGAAGAAACTGATGCTAAAGGTCACATACGGTACAGATATGTATCCACATGGGATTTCTCGACTCTCTATACTACAATCCCCCATCTGGACCTTATTGACCGTCTAAGTTCATTAACCCTATCTGGCCTGGGCGATTTGGGGTGTACCGCAGCCTGGGGGGGGGGCGGAAAGTGCCCCCCCTATATATTTTCGCTATCGCTAAGGCTAGAGGGCTGAAACTTACCACACTATATCTTTGGGTCAAGCTCTACCAGAAAATGTAAAAAAATCCAAGATGGCCGCCATGATGATGTCACTGTGACGTCATTTTCGAAAAGAGCATTTTTGGACGATTTTTCGGTCAAAATCGTCGAATTTTTCATTTTTGTTTTTTCTTCGCAAAAACTGCATTATAAATTAGTAAATAATAATCTGATATGAAATAAAATACGTTTGACCCACTTTTCCGTAGAGAAAAGCAAAAAATTTGAAGAAATATGACGAAAGCATAACTTTTTCTGGTACCCCACATGGCCGCCATTTTGAATTTTCCCATGATCCGCTGCTCGTGGGGTTATGCAAATAGGCTCAAAATGACCCCAATACGATACCCTATAATGTCACGAATGTTTCAGCTGTCCATTTTTTGGCGTTTCAGAGATATCGCAGAAAGTTTGATAGGAGGGCATTTTGGCTCCCCTCCCCCAGGCCTGGTAGGGTTAATGTGGGAAGGGAGGGAGGGGGAACAAATCAGGGTGTGTTTTTTGGTGATGCTAAGACATATGTTTCAGAAAAATGCATAAAATCGCGTTGAGTCAACATGCTGAATTTTTGCGTAATTTTTGAAGAAATATGGCGAAAACATCACTTTTCTGGCACCCCCACATGGCCGCCATTTTGAATTTACCCATGATCCTTTGCTCGGGGGGTCATGCAAATAGGCTCAAAATGACCCCAATATGATAATCGAAAAAGTCACCGAGTTTCAGCTCTCAACTTTTTGTCGTTCCGGAGATACAAGCAAAAAACCAACAGGGGAGCCGGAAAGTGCCCCCCCCAGGCCAGGTAGGGTTAATAGTATCTGTGTTCAAGAAAACTGATCGTAGATAGGGTCCTTCAGGAGGTAAAAGCATTTTGGGAAAGGTATTGCGCCACTATTTCTAAAAACTCTGGCGTTGAATGTATGTGGATATTGAAAAACTCAAAATTTCTTTCAGAAGAAACTGATGCTAAACGTCACATACCGTACAGATATGTATCCACATGGGATTTCTCGACTCTCTATACTACAACCCCCATCTGGACCTTATTGGCCGTCTAAGTTCATTAATAGTATCTGTGTTCAAGAAAACTGATCGTAGATATATTAATGTCGGAAGCCATAAAGCATTCTTTGTCTCTACTACATACAAGCGATATCATTCATGGGATGTTTGTTTGTTTATAGAGCTGCTTGAATTTCTCATTATCTATGTGAAATTTGGCAGCACAATATATCAGCAGCATATAGGTATTCCAATGGGTACTAATTGTTCATCCCTGTTGGCTGACCTGTATCTGTTCTCTTATGAATATGACTATATGCAGGTGCTTTTAAAAACCGATCCATTCAAAGCTCTTACTTCTCATTCACCAAACGCTATATAGACGATCTTCTCGCTGTGGATAATCGCTATATAAATGACACAGTGAAGGATATATATCTACCTTCACTGGATTTGAAGGAAACTACAGATAGCCCTACAGGCACATCATATTTAGATCTATATCTCTATAAAAATGAAGTGTGCATTCTCTCTCGTCGACTTGATGACAAAAGAGATTATTACAATCCGCCTTTTGCGCTATTCCTAATGCCGGTTTCGGCCGCAAGGTGGCGCTAGCGCTCACGTTACTTTGGTCTGTTCCGGTTTAGCTGTCTGCTACTGTAAACATGTGCAGGAGGGAAGGCGGTTATTGTATTTCGCCTCGTTTCGTCAGATTTTCTCACTGATGGAGACGTCCTTGGTAGTTTACGTAAGTATAGTCATCAAGTCCAATTTTTAGTCGTTTGTACAAGCATAATAAAAGCCGCTTTGTCAACAAATTGGGCAATCAAAGCTCGTCGTTGTTGTTGTTATAAAACATGGTGGGTGGCCGGCAGTTCAGCCTGATTAAACCACACTCTACTGAAAACAATCAGCAGTGGCCAGTTTGTTTGATCAAGTACTGTGAGAAATAATCGGATTATTAGTTAACCCGATACCATGTAGCTGTTAATGTAGCTGTATGATTATAATGTGATAAACAATAACCCAATCCGCCTCAGTTGGGACTGCTGGTAGTGTTTCATAATTTTATGGTGAAAAGACACACTGAACAGGAAATTAATGTGCCATATGTCTTCTAACTTGTTTTATAACAACAACAACGACCAGCTTTGATTGCCCAATTTGTTGACAAAGCGGCGTTTATTATGCTTGCACAAACGAGTAAAAATTAGACTTGATGACTATACTTACGTAAACTACCAAGGTAGTTTCCATCAGTGAGAAAATCTGACGAAACGAGGCGAAATACAATACCCGCCTTCCCTCCTGCACATGTTTACTGTAGCAGACAGCTAAACCGGAACAGACCAAAGTGCCGTGAGCGCTAGCGCCATCTTGCGGCCGAAACCGGCACTAGGAATAGCGCAAAAGGCGGATTTCGACATCGTAAACTATCCCTTCCTGGACAGTAATATTCCAGTGGCACCTGTATATGGCGTATACATATTTCGCTTAGTAACATTTGCTAGATCTTGTGTTAAATGTGACGATTTTAATCGTCACAAGACATTGTTGCAGAAACTTATAAAACAGGGCTATTCCACCAAGCACCTCCACTCAAAGTTTCTCAAATGTGGCGATGCATATCGCATGCTGATAGCAAAATACGAACGTAGCGTGCAAGATATATGGCGCTACGTTTCGTAACTTGTGTCTAATTCCGCTTAACCCGGGGCTAGGGGCCGTATGGACCCATGTACTTCAAGATCCTCATGGGGCTCATATGAACAGTCACATTCAAAGCGTGACTGAGATACATTATTCTCTAGATGACGAATTTACAACTATTATTATGGATTAAGAATACTGATCAGCGATACGGATTTTATATTTTTGGAACATCATGATGTCTCGTCGGCATCATTGAAAACTGTTGACCGTTTCTCTCTTGCAGGAAACTAGCCTATGTTTATGTATACTATGCTTGTCCTTTTGAATTTGGTGCTAATACTGTTATATGGAATTTGGAATAGGTCTTCGGATTATAGACGCGCATATTCTTTAATGGGCGACGGCTGAATTGTGAATGACGGACTAGACGCTTGTAATTATGATGTGCTGCTTGTTTTGACTAAGCTATTTCCGAGATTCCATTTAATGACTTTTTACACAGTTATTTGTGAGAAACAGTTATATAATTTCGGTCTATGATTTGATTGCAATGATTGTATAACTGCACTGAATCTGTACTTATGAGACAGATAGCGAATCGAGTTGTCATAATTGTACTGAGAATTTGATGGGTCAGCTTACCCGTTTATTGTGAACACATTCATACAGGACAGTATAAAAGAGAATGTTTGGCGATTTCAAATTACAGTTTATTCCATCTCACTGCTGCTCCAAAATGTATATAGTAAAAACTATTTCTTCAGAGATGTGTGTTCTATTGTTATCCATTTTAAGTTCAGCGAAAACCACTGGCCGGACCGGAGTCTTCTGAGCGTTTATGTAATTTCACCCGGGAATGACGGCGCTCCATACAAGCCCATTTTCCGTCGAAACTTCCTACAAATTACAACATGAACACCTACAATAAAAGCGTGGCTGGGATACACATCGTCACAGGGATCACTTTATTTTGGTTCCTGTGATGTTTATTTTTAGAAATATGCTGTTAGTATATCAATCTAGCCCCAGAACTCACTTTAGCTGCGAAAACTGACCTCTGGCCTAGTGGATTTCTGGGAGCAGAAACGGAAACGTCGCACTTGTTTGTTTACTTTCTTATTTATTCTACTTTTTATATGTTTTGTACTCTCTCCCAAATGGGATGCTCAGTGCAATAAAGAATCTTATCTTATCATGCACACAATTAATTTTCGGCGGAATCAATCTCGCATTCGTCTATTTCCGTATTTGCGGAAATTAGCCCAGTTGCTGAGTTCTGGTGATAGATTGCTATTATTCAACTAAACATAGAAATAGTTTTGTATAATTTGAATGAGTTATGTTCGTTTGGTTAAAATTAACTGAATTTCACAATAAAATGCACCCGGATCTCTCGATTATCAAAGGCACTATTTCTTAGCCGGCTCACTGCGTGATCGTCATACGCTCCCCACCAGTGGGGATTTGTGCGTTCTATGTGAGAGGCTTGTTCCGCCAATACGGAAATAGCCGAACGTGAGATTGTTAGTATATTTGTCTGTGGGCTCATCTGACTTCTTGTCAGTATGCCGGCGTCGTTTACCGCCACCCTTTTAATGTTGCGCTTAGATAATCACCCAGAAAGTAACGCCTCCTGTACAAATAGAGGAAATCCTAAATGACTAATATTTTTTCACCCGGCTTTTCTCGAATTTGATGATAAATATCACATGTCGATAAGCAAAGGTAGGCAGTATCTTTGGAACAGTTTTGATTTGACTTTTGTGGTACAACGTATTTCCCTGAACATAAAGTTCTCTGCATTGCCTATTAATGTAATCTGACGAATCATTGTAAATGAAATGACCAAGATATTCAATTTGATTAAGTTATGTTAGGCATTCACCATTTAATATGAAATAGTTCACCTAAAACCTATGACAACTCTCTTCTTTAAGTTAAACTTGACATCCAAGGTAACACCAAATATACCACATATTTTAATTAGTGGATTAAGACCAGAAACTTGAGAGGAAAGAATGATTACATCATCAGCATAAAAAATGTGGTTTATAATCAGCAGCAACCACTCTTGCAAGCATTATGTTCACAATTCAAGTCATCAACATATAAAAAGATATGGTGACAAGATGTCACCTTGCCGGACACCATTCGAGACGGTGAAGCAATCCGAATACAAATTATTCCATCTGACACACATGGTTTGATTAAGGTATCAGTAAGCTAACAGTCGAATAGTGTAAGCTGGAAAAGACCTCTTTCCACAATTTTTTCAAACAAGTTTCTGTGATTAACACTGTCAAAAGCTTTAAGAGCATATACAAACCATGGTAAAATTCTGTCATTTAGGGCTCTATAACTATCAATTATAGCGTATATACATTGATCAGTTCCCGATTCTGTTTAAACCTCAACAAATATGAAGGTCAAAATATCGGAATCGTTGGTCGTCACAGCCCACGCAAAGTCAGGTAAAGGTTAGGCAACGGATAGTGCTTTTGACAACATCGCTGAAATTGAAAACGGGTCTTTATGGTTTTCAACACCGAACCGAACCTTGCTTATTTTTTTTTTTAACGTTAAATGAGCATTTTGACACTATATTCTTCGACGGTAAAAGGTTTGGAATAAAAAAATCCAACATTACCTATGTTAATGACGCCTAATTTCAGCACAGTGTCACGTGATCAATGAGGTCGTTTCGCGCCTCCAGCGGCTAAAGATCTCGGTACATCCCTACAAGGATTTGTCACCAGATATAAGTCTAAGAGGTTGGGTGACGAATTGGTTTCAGTTGACACGTATTGACAACTTCCTTAAGTGCAGTACATATTGTGTCCATGTAAACCATTAACACTTCTACCTTTCATAACGAGCAACTTGAGATCCTAGTATTAACGCTTCAGGATGAGGTATGACTTAGCACTGATCAGGCTAAAGAAGTCTAATACTTGGTGATAACCATGGAAAATGTTTCAGGCATAACCACAGGATAATCGTGTCTGTGTTTTAGTTATTTTTGTTGCAACAATTTTGAGATGCCATGCAGTGGTATGAATTAGTCAATGTGCGTTGTCATTTTGTGCAGAATTCTTTTGTCATCACTGATTGAGTTTCCCCACGCGATTCTTCTCTACTGACATAACGTTTTTTTTCTCGCAATGAACTGGTAGGTTAATTCTGTTTCGAAATAACTGTGCTCCTGTTTGCTCTGATTGACATTAGCTTGCATATAGGTTTGAGTTTTGACATTTTGATTCAGTTAAATGTTATTTATTTTTTGTCATTTTTTTTCATGTGCTGTTTTTGGTTAATTGTTTTGCTTTTCTTTCAGTGTTTTGTAATTTGTTTGTTTTTGTATAATGTTTTGGTAAATTGTTTTGCCTTCGCAGCTGAGGTACTTGGAATGGAACCCTGTCAAAAGCTTTAAGAGCATCTACAAACCATGGAAAATTTCTGTCATTTATGGCTCTATTACTATCAATTATAGCGTATATACATTGATCAGTTCCCGATTCTGATTGAACCTCAACACACATGAAGGTCAAAACATCGGAATCTTTGGTCGCCATCGGCCACATAAAGTCAGGTAAAGGTTAGGCAACGGATAGTGCTTTTGACAACATCACTAAAATTGGAAACAGATCTTTATGGTTTTCAACACCGAACCGAACCTTGAAGATTTTTTTTGAACGTTAAATGAGCATTTTGACACTATATACTTCGACGGTAACATACTTGGAATAAACAAATTCAACATTACCTATGTTAATGACGCCTAACTTCAGCATAGTGTCACGTGATCAATGACGTCGTTTCGCGCCTCCAGCGGCTAAAGATCTCGGTACATCCCTACAAGGATTTGTCACGAGATATTTCCCAAGACGATTAATCAATATAATTCCAAAATATTACTGCCCTCACTAGCCAAACCAATTGAAAGGTAATTATCCTTGGATTTGATCTTACTCGATTTGTCTGTAATTATAAGTTATAAGAACAAAAAAGTACTATGTGACAGTATGCCATGAACAAACACACTGCTTATACATCAAACTCAAACGTTCAAAAATGTGTTTGGACGCATATTTGAGGTGCTATGCATACATTTAGGATACTTCTTCAGGTCAATTACTCATCAAGACAATTGACGATACAGGCGTTTAATCCGTCATTCAATATTCAGCCGTCGTCCATTAAAGTTTATTCCGCAGTTCAGCGACTGTATGATATTCAGCGATGTATTAGTGTGATTCGTAAGAATTAGTATGTATATAAGAATACTTGTATATAATACTAATTATCGGTACAAACGTGTATATGTATTCTGACAAACCGTCGCAATTTTGAAATCTCTACTCTGTAGCTTCACACGATTAACTGGACTCACTTTTAACACAACGGTCACCCATATGAAGTAAGAGCTTCATCGAAGCATCCCAAAGAGAGGGATACACTAAATTCATAGTATGGATACAATTTATACAAGGCAAAAATCCGCTGACTACCGCTACCTCTTTTTGTAAAGGTTAAATTGAAATATAGAAATTGTCCCTGATCGCCGCTGTATGAATAACTATAGTTCACATTCATAGACTTGTGAACATTGATTCAAATACCACTAAGATATTTTTATTCAATCTGAGAGTAGAACAGAAACTTTTGATATAAAATAAATAATCATATCCAGTTAAGCAACCTTATCCCCCAATCGTGAATTAACATTGATTTTCCTACTTAGAAAATGTGTCAATATTTCCCGCCAGTTTTCCATCTGATGTGGTTCAAACTTGCTCATTATAATAGCTGGCACACTGGAGAGACATCTCACGTACGAGTGACGATTTCAGTACAGAACTGTTACTTACAGGATATTTATTATTATGAAACTTAGAATAAATATGACTTCAGAAAAAAATTGAGATCATCCCTTAGTGACGTCACACTATGATGTGTTTACAATCAATGTTGATACCTCTAAGTTTGTCAATTGATACAAAACAAACTAATACATGATGATTGGCAGTACACTTGGCAGCTGTTGAACATGCTCTTGCCATTCCAAACGTACACCTGCTCAAGCTGGCAACAAGGAGAAATGGAAAGTAGAGATTTCAAACTATAAGATGCAATTGAAAACCTTTGCCGAACGAGGGAGCAGCCAACTTCAAATTTGGAGGTTCCTGGCTCAAAGACTAATGTGTTTGACTTCTGTTGTCTTTACCACCAGACTGCATATAATTTAATTTGAGTAACTTGACATTCAAAAAAAATTACATTCGCGTCACAGTTGTTTTCAGATCAGCCTGAGCTTTTTGGGACCTGTCCAGGACTGGGGGTGGGGGGGGGGCCCAAACGGCTTCCCTAATTATTGTTCTTACTCCTTGAGCTAGGGAGCTGAAACGTACCACACTATACCCTTGGGTAAAGCTCTACCAGAAAACAAATCCAAGATGGCTGCTCTATGACGTCACCGTGACGTCATTTTCGAAAACGGCATTTTTGGGTCTATTTTTGGTCAGATTTTTCGCATTTATTATTTATGCAATTTCTCCGCAAAAAAAATGCATGATAAATTAGTAAATATAGTTGAGATGTGAAATAAAATACCCCACCTGGTCGCCATTTTGAATTTGCCCATGATCTTCTGTCCGGGGGGTTATGCAATTAGGCTCAAAATGACCCCAATATGATAAACTATAAAGTCACGGAGTGTCAGCTCTCAATTGTTTGTTGAGAGAATTTGATAACCGCGCGAGCAGATTGTAATGTTAGACTGGATTCCTGGTTCTTTCACACTGGGACTGAACATCAAAGAAATATTGAAATAATTCCAACAGCCGTTTCATTGCCTAAGGATCCAGTTAGAATCAGGTATCTGATTCTTTGTAAGGAATTTGTAATCAGCTATAATGTAATTTGTAATCAGCTATAATGTAATTTGTAATCAGCTATAATGTAATTTGTAATCAGCTATAATGTAATTTGCAATCAGCTATAATGTAATTTGTAATCAGCTATAATGTAATTTGTAATCAGCTATAATGTAATTTGTAATCAGCTATAATGTAATTTGTAATCAGCTATAATGTAATTTGTAATCAGCTATAATGTAATTTCTCGACAGTTCTTTTTATTGTAACTGAATTTGTATGCTGTCGAGCTCCTCATAATCATCCCAATGTATGAAATTGTACGTTCTTTGATATTATTGGAAGGTTTACCTGTCGTTCCCGTTCCAGTCATTGGGAGGTTTATCTGTCGTTCTTGTTCCAGTCATTGGGAGGTTCACCTGTCCTTCCTGTTCCCGCCATTGGGACGTTTACCTGTCCTTCTTGTTCCCGTCATTGGGAGCTTTACCTGTCCTTCCTGTTCCCGCCGTTATTGCGAGGTTTACCTGTCCTTCCTGTTTCCGCCATTGGGAGGTTTACCTGTTCTTCCTGTTCCAGCCATTGGGAGGTTTACCTGTCCTTCCTGTTTCCGCCATTGGGAGGTTTACCTGTCCTTCCTGTTCTCGCCATTCCGTTGAATGTCTGAGTCGATTTTATTTTACATCACATTCTGCATTGTTCGGGTCAATTTTATCTTCCATCGCATTCTGCATTATTACAGCTCTATAGCAAAGAGCAACATACATCTCCACCTAAAGATCTAACAAACAAAATTACAAATCAATCGTTGTCGAACAATCCATAATCAAATCTCATATGAGAATTTCTTGTCATTGCTTGTGGTGTCCTCTGAATACAATCACCATCAACACATCACAAATCAATAATTGTCAAACAATATCTTATGAGACATTCTTGTGGTGCCCTTTGAATGCAACCACCATGTCCATATACTTTGCGAAGGTGACCGCAAACTCGGCCTAACAGACCCCAAAAACTCTTTCTTGTTTACCAGACTTGGATACTTTATAAATACATCTAACAGAGTTTCTTTCTATCATAACCCATCTCAGTCATCTCAGTGATCTCAGTCATCCCAGTCATCTGAGTCACAATCAAAGCGGGACTGAGATACATCATATAATCTACAAATACAAAATCTACTTTAGAAATACAATCATATGGATTAAGAATACTGATCAGCGATGCGGATTTCAAACATCATGATATCTTGCTGGCATCATTGAAAAGTGTTTCTTGCAGGAAATTAGCCTAGTTGTATGTATACTACGATGTATTCTTTTAATTTGGTGCTAATGCAATTAGATGAATTAGGTTTCTGGATTATGGACGTAGAAATTCTTGAATGGCCGTTTTCTCATCGTTATGTACAATTTCCACAGTGTACACCTTCTCACGCATCTGAAGAGTCTGCATCTTTCCCCTTTAATTCTCAGTAATTCAAAACTCTCCACCTCATCACCTCCCATACTTCGCCTCCTTTTACTTCAAACCAATCTCTTCGTAACAGTGTTCTGTTTTCTCCACAGTTGAGGTACACGGGTAGTTTGTATTAGATTAAATGTATTTTATTATTGATATTAGAGCCACCAATCCCAGAGAGATTTTTGTATGTATGCCATGGAACTTAATTGATAATAACGATTCCAACCAATTTGTATGATTTCTCAGATGCATTCGAGTGAATTAAATAACACCAAACTCTGGATTTCTGTAGTGCTGTTTATTGCTCTCAAGACACATTTTCCTATTGAAATTATCTATGAAGTAATCATTATTTATTATAATTATCTTATCCATGAGTTCCCCTTGGTACTGAATAATAGATCTGAAAGTGACATATGGATTGAACTTGTCTTGCAACTCAACTACTTAGATAAAGGACTGGACATCATTAATTTACCTCGAATCCTGAATGATCCAGAGGTACGCAACGCTGTACCAAACTATTTTAAGTTCACAGAACCTCCTTGCATTTCATATAAGTATACTAAATCTATAGCCACCAAAATATTCAATTACTCCAATGCCGTCAAGGAGTTTGACTGAAACTTATACACGTCAGGAGGCTATAGTTGTGATTGTGAATCATCGAACTTTATTTATACACCATGCAAACATATTGTGACTGGTGCTCTTGATATGGTGAGTGATAAGGATCTGAAATTACTCCTGATGAAAGGACCTAAATATAGAGAGCCAAGAAGAATAAATCTGAAGGCCGACCAGAAGATAGTCCTGTCTGCATTGGAACAGTACGGTATGGATTGGTCTAAGCGAGAAAAAGTTGAACCTATAGTACTCGCTGATTGGCTGGAACTCACCAAGAGCAAGGTCGTTGAAACAATCCGCCATATTGACAGAAGTACTCTTCCCCAAGCAAAACAAGTGTTGTTAAACCTCAATTCGCAAGAAGTTCTAGCAAATCTCCAGAGTAAATTCGTCATAGTCCCAGCAGACAAAGCTCCGAATAATATAATAATCATATGTAAATATTAATATTACCAGGTGCTGGTTTAAGAATTGAGTGTAGACATATCTTCATCAAATACGTCTACTTACTCCCAAACTGCATTTACTCTGGAAGATTTATTTACAAATCACAAACAGTTTCTCAGGGAAAGAGGTATTTGTCTTCCAACCAATCATAACGACATACCAAAACTATACTGGACTCCCAAAATGCATAAATCACCATACAAAGCTAGATTCATAGCTGGTTCTAGAAGCTGCACCACCAAGCTTCTTTCAACCCTATTGACGAGGGCCCTTCAGGAGGTAAAAGCATTTTGGGAAAGGTATTGCGCCACTATTTCTAAGAACTCTGGCGTTGAATGTATGTGGATATTGAAAAACTCAAAATGTCTTACGGAAGAACTTGATGCTAAAGGTCACATACCGTACAGACATGTATCCACCTGGGATTTCTCGACTCTCTATACTACAATCCCTCATCAGGACCTTATTGACTGTCTAAGTTCATTAATAGTATCTGTGTTCAAGAAAACTGATCATAGATATATTAATGTCGGAAGCCATAAAGCATTCTTTAGCTCTACTACATACAAGATATATCATTCATGGGATGTTTCTTTGTTTATAGAGTTGCTTGAATTTCTCATTAAAAATATCTATGTAAAATTTGGCAACACAATATATCAGCAGCATATAGATATTCCAATGGGTACTAATTGTGCACCCCTGTTGGCTGACCTGTATCTGTTCTCTTATGAATATGACTATATGCAGGCGCTTTCAAAACCGATCCATTCAAAGCCCGTTCCTTCTCATTCACCAAACGCTATATAGACGATCTTCTCGCTGTGGATAATCGCTATATAAATGACGCAGTGAAGGATATATATCCACCTTCACTGGATTTGAAGGAAACTACAGACAGCCCTACAGGCACATCATATTTAGATCTATATCTCTATAAAAATGTAGCGGGCATTCTCTCTCGTCGACTTTATGACAAGAGAGACGATAACAATTTCGACATCGTAAACTATCCCTTTCTGGATAGTAATATTCTAGTGGGACCTGTATATGGCATATACATATCTCGCTTAGTAGCATTTGCTAGATCCTGTGTTAAATGTGACGATTTTAATCAACGTCACAAAACATTGTTACAGAAACTTATAAAACAGGGCTATTCCACCAAACGCCTCCACTCAAAGTTTCTCAAATTTGGCGATACATATCGCATGCTGATAAAAAAATACGAACGTAGCGTGCAAGATCTATGGCGCTACGTTTCGTAACTTGTGTCTAATTCCGCTTAACCCGGGGCTAGGGGCCGTATGAACTCATGTACTTCAAGATCATCATGGTACTCGTATGAACAGTCACAATCAAAGCGTGACTGAGATACATCATTCTTTAGATGACGACTTTACAACGAATATTATGGATTAAGAATACTGATCAGCGATACGGATTTGATATTTTTGGAACATCATGATGTCTTGCCGGCATCATTGAAAACTGTTGACCGCTTCTCTCTTGCAGGAAACAAGCCTATGTTAATGTATACTATGATTGTCTTTTTGAATTTGGTGCTAATACTGTTATATGGAATATGGAATAGGTCTTTGGATTATGGACGCGGATATTCTCTAATGAACGACGGCTGAATTATGGATGACGGACTAGACGCTTGTATTTGTAATTTAACTGTATGACAGACGTGATATGTTGCTCAGCGTTAACTCCTTCTCTTTGAATCTTTATGATCTTGTGTTTTTTCTTATTTGGAATTGGCACAATCTGTCATACGAAATAGGTATTTCTATTATTGACGCAGTAATTCTTTTATTGACAGCGATATTGACTGTCGGATCTGAATCTTGCTATGTATGTACGTAATCAATGACCATTATTCTGTAATCAATGACCATTATTCTGTAATCAATGACCATTATTCTTCAAAATGGATTTCCAGAGTATGTATCACAGTCACGCTTTCATCATTATTGCCCATCTAAACACCATGAAGATGTGAAACACATGATACTCAAACGGCCCCTATCCCTGGTTAAGCAGAATTAGACACCATTAACTAAACATTGCGCACCCGCAATCGTATTTTGCCATCTACGACCGTCAATTTAGCGGTTACGGGTTAACCTGTTCTCTATGAGTAGTGACCCTATGACATGTATGCTTTGCTGCATAATAATTAGTCACTCGTAGATTACGTATGCTTACAGCCGTGTGGCATAAAATTTGTTTGATGCGACACATTGACCCCGAAATTAAGATTACGATTCATCAATATGACTCTAGTTGCAGAAACGTGAATATATGACGAACCTAAATGGTAAGAGTTACAGGGTGAACCCGAGCGTTAACTGTCAGATGCCCCATTCTTACCAAGAAAGTCATCTGGTTATATTAAACAAATATCGAATCATATTTGCCTTATTACACAAAAGTGATCCCTTTCTCCCTTTAACTCTCAGCCATTCACTGTGTGACAAGGTACTCCGGAAATAGCGTGTAGAATGGAGACAGTATAGGAGCGGCGAAAACATGGTGTGACAAGGTACTCCGGAAATAGCGTGTAGAATGGAGACAGTATAGCAGCGGTGTAGAATGGAGACAGTATAGGAGCGGTGAAAACATGGTGTGATACTGCAAGTGATATTGGTAGCTTGTTTCGTAGTTCTGCAATATCTCTACAAACTACGGTATTACTATTAACACAGTGTTTAAGCCAAAAAGAGACGTTAGAGAATTTGCCATCTTATATGGGATTAGAATCTAGGCTTGAATCCAGATATTGATACAGAAACTTATAAAAAAAAATCAGTAACATTTGAAACAGCGGCTGTCGTATCCTCATAGTTCCGTGTCCCCATAGTTCCCGTCGGAAATAGGAGGATAACCCTGGTCTGTCCTCAGAATTCCGCCCATCCTCAGGTTTCCTAGCCCCGTATCCTGAGAGTTCCGCCCGTTCTCAAGAGTTCCACTCGGAGCTTACATAAATGTAACAAATATACATGCCATATTCAACTGGAGCCAGCACTGCAATGCCGCATTCTACGGTGACGGGAGAGAATGTGTAAGGCCTTGTGACTAATTCCGCTTAACCCGGAGCTATTTCAAGATCTTCGTGGTGTTCATATGAACAGTCACAATCAAAGCGTGAGTGAGATACAACGTATTTACAACGTATATCATATGGATTAAGAATACAGATCAGTGATACGGATTTGATATTTTTGGAACATCACGATGTCTTGCTGGCATCATTGAAAACTTTTGACCGCTTCTCTCTTGCAGGAAATTAGCCTAGTTTTATGTATACTATGATTTATCCTTTTAATTTGGTGCTAATGTTATTATATGAATTAGGTCTTGGATTATGGACGCAGAAATTCTTTCATGGACGACAGCTGAATATTGAATGCCGGACTAGACGCCTTGGTAATGCATACGGAGAATTCTAGCATCTGGTCAAATCATCGTATTGAGGGCCTATATATATACGTGGTCATAGATTTACAACCTCCATTCACTATCGGCATTTTATCTTTCATTTTTTTTGTTCAAGCCTACCCTTTTCCCTTTTCTTTTCACTATTAGCCTTTTAACTTCAAATAGCCATTTTATTTAGAGTTCCTAAAATACGATACCTAATATTCGATACCTTTCCGTGAAATAAATAACAGAAAATGTACGTGGTTACATGTAGGCATACTACTTTAATAAAAGTACATCTTAATTCTGACCTGGTCCTTTGGAATGCAATTAGGTTTATTTGCTTCCTTTTGTCTTTGCTATCGCACAACTGACAAAAGGGGAAATGCGGCAGCCACTGGCGATTTGCCAGTTTGGTGAAATTTTGATATAAAATAAACTTCAGTGTAGCCTACAATTTGACAAGCTTTTGTTTCATTCGTGATAAAAATGTCTTTCATGATATGCAGTGGTATATACAAAGACGGGTGTCTGATCGAACATTTTTTACCGCTGTAAAGGGCCCATATTCCTACGTAGGGTCTATTTTTCAGTTAATATGCATTTTATTCACATAGGACTAATTTTAAGACAACAGTTGATTTCAATGAAGTTCAACCCTTCGCAACAGCTGGGTCCCTGTACCAGTAAAAAAATTAATTTTGGATTTAAAGTCCTCAGCATGCGGACGTATAAATTAATAATAGTATAAATTAATATAAATCTTTTCAATTCCAGTCTCAAGCATATTATACGATGTTATAAATTGATTTTTTTTTCTTCTCACAAGTATAATTTAACTAGTAGTTGGTGGTGCCTAAATTATGTTTTTTCCTAGCATATGTCCAAATCTAATGAGGTCGGTCAGCCTGATATTGAATAATTTCCATATGTTTTAGCATTTTAAATATTATGTTGAGCTGTGTGTCCGACCAGCACATCCATTTGCACTTTCCAGATGGGTTTTTTCTGTTTTTGCTTTGTTTTTGATTTAATAGAAAAATACGATGTGAAAACCGTCATTTAGCGGACTCAGAGGTTTGACCTCCAACTCTATTGGAAGATAGGCCTTCATTTCTGTAAGTTGTCATTTCAATGTTTCACCAAACAGTTAACAGTTTAACTGAGTCAACTTCCATCTGTCTTCACCTTTCATGGTCGTATCATGTAGCAAAGATCAGCAAATGACCATCAGATATGTTGTCATAGAATTGCTTTCCTTTTTTCTTCTATGTTGTGTTTTGACAAGTGTTGTCTGTTTGCAAACATTGCATTCATGGACTTGAAATAGTTTTATCTGTGTCTTCTCAAGATAGTTTGGGGATGGGTATTGTTTATTCAGATGAGAGCATTCTTTATTTCAACAATAGTTTCATAACAGACAACCATCAGGCCAGAGTTAATCACTTCCGGTTCGAACCCCTCGAACGACATTGTTTATAAATTTGAGAGCAGATCATTGTGGATTTTCATCATTTCTGATAATCTGATATATCAAAATCCAGACGAGGTGTCAAACTGTCCTTCCTGGTGTTGATTTGTGCCACTTTGAGGAAAGCATGGCGGATGGAGACATGATCATCGATGGGTGAGAAGATGTGGTTCACAAGCAGCCATTTATACTATAAGTACACACTTTCAGATGAATGTTGTGAGTCAGTTAACAGATACTGTATTTTTAAAATCCTACCTATTTATGACCTTAAAAATTCACACAGAATCATACGTCTATTAAAAAATTTCCATTGAAATGTTAAAAACTATGGAAACAACAGTTCACAGTTCTGTGTGAACGTTTCTATGTGAGTTCGAGCGGTACATTGACGCTGAGACTATGCCTTCTGTTATTTTCTCTCAGTCTTAGGCGCGTGTCGCATCACAACATCTCGTACATAGCCCCTTTTTCCAAACATCCTCGGCCCTAAATGGCTGTCCACTGCCGAAAAGTGTGAGGATACGACACCGCTATACACAGAGAAAGAAAAAAATATAGAAAACAAACACGAGTAGATTTTAATGGAAATATATTTAATATAGCAGCCGACGAGAACATAATACCGGGATGTAAGTCCACTCAGTGATAACTCGAAAATGTAAATTTCTAATGGGGTAGGGATTGTTGGAAATTGAAGGCAGTAGATGTCGTTCATTTCCAGAGGTTGAATACTTTTTAAAATTTCATTATCTTCTTCATCAGATTAAAAGAAGGTGATCCATGAAAAGGAAATGGGGGTCACCATACTCGTTAAAAAAATACGGCACCCAAATCCATGTATACCACTTGAAAGCCATAACACTGAATTACAACATATATAAGGGAAGAGGTGCCGACATACTGACGAAGCCACATGACCTTACAGTATAGTCTTCTGGTTAACCTATCTAAAGTACATACCAAGGATCTAACGATTCGTGATATGTGTTGTATCTCAGGCACGCTTTTGTTGTACCTGTTCATGTGGCAACTTGGATGACATGATCACATGGCCCCTATAGCACCGGCATAAGCGGTATTAGATACAAATATACAGAGCTATGATGGACATGCTCTGACAACTCGCATATTGGTAATTGGTGAGCTATGTCGCTGTGACAATTCGTACATTGGGGATTGGTGAGCTGTATCGTCGTCAGATGAAAATGACGGCATTTAATACATAGGGAAATTTTAATTCTTCCTTGCGTGATGCTCAATAAATCAAACTTTCCAAGGTCAAATTTCCCCCATTTTGCTATATAATACTAAACACATACGTGTACAGTTCGTGTTGAATATGTAATAAAAACACGGCGACACCATTATTTCTAAAATATTAGCGGTATAACAGATAAACTGAGCCTTTCCTGGGCATTTCCAGGAAGGGTGGGGCGGGGAATCGGCGTGGGATTAAGGAATATTTTTGGAGGCGCATTGACTAGCCGTTTACAGGTTTCCTTTTTGTTGGAAGTGACTAAGAGTGAACTTTGGGGGATTTCAGAGGCATAATTGTCAACCTCGGGAGCACTTTGCACCCTCCAATCGTTGAATCTAAAATGCCAACTTTTTGGTCAGTCTGATCACACTATCGAACCTCCAATAAAACGCATAACTGGTTCTGTTGTGTCTTTCGTTGATTTTTACCCCATTTTGAGACATCTGTGTCTTCTTGATCAACTTGTTTTTAAAAATTAGACAAATCACCATGTTGTAGCCCCATAAGAGCAGGGAAATGAGCGTCCTCTACCCCCTTAAGGGGGAAAGAATATGTTGATAATGTGAAACATATAACCAAAGAAACAATTGAAGGGTATGCAGTGACCAGATGATATACTTGATAGTATCGAGATGTCCAACTTGCTTTCTAATATAACGGCTAATCCATATCTAGATATACTGTTGATGGAAATAAATATAAAAGTTGATGCAACAAAGCAAAATGTTAAAGAAAATCGAGCTGGAAGAAGAAAGCAAGTGAATATAGAAGTAAATGGATCGTACCTAACTTTTGCGGAAGAAGATGACGTAGCTGCATTACATATGAAAAAATAATATGAAGCGCACTAGATTGAAGATAGACAAAAGCCTACCGAATATTATAGGAACGGGATGAAATGAATTATAAAAGTAAATTGATCTCAAATCTGGCACTTTCCATAATTTTAAAACAATGTTGAATTGGACAGACTATCAAATGAACAAGCCAATAACTTGGAAGTATGTCTTGTGTACTCTTGAGTTAACTACCGCCATAAAAAACATTAAAACTGACAAAGAGCCCGTGTATGGATGGATTTCCAGTTGAATTTTATAAAGTGTTTCGGAAGGATTTGACATATCATGTTCTGTGAGCAGCAAATGAAAAGGTGAATTATCCTCAGTTCGGAGACAAGGGGTTAATACTTGTCTGTCAAAGCAAAATAAACCAAGTAATTTTTTGAAGCGGGCCTTTATTTCGGCCTGCATCACCATTAGAATAAATCCAGTATTAGATATTCTGTCAGGATCACAAGGGTCATTCCAGGCAGGTATCCTGGAGAAATCAAAAGACTAATATGCTCCTTTTTTTCAAACCATAGAGTGAGAAATTTCTTGAGAGTACATTGGATTCGATCTCATCTCCTGTAATTTCGGCGAATCTCGTCAGGGATGGAAGCATCTATTTTACATCAAAATTAAGACATGTATAAACATACAAAATGAAAACTTACCTCCTCTTTGAAGTAAGCCGGGGAGCCCCCATCCCGGTATTTCTTTTTCTTATATGCGGAGAAGTTATCCGGGCAATGATTATAAGCAATTTGACCATATCTGAGGTGATGATTCAGAATATAAAATAGATTAATATGTAGATGACACTGAGGTAATCCTGGACGTTCTTTGGAAGAGGTGTTAACTGCTTACCTTGAACTTAAAATGAATAAAAGAAAACACAAAGACAATATGGATAGGTTTGCTCTCTGGATGAAATGCGAGATTATGCGAAGAGATGAAGTTAGACTGATTCAATGACTTTAGAGTTTGGTGTATTTCTTCTTTGACAACATTTTAATATATCGAGAGAAAGAATTACAGTAGAAAGATAAATGATTTTAAAAAAGAACTTGGTAATTCGAGAAATATAATCACAACACTTCTCGGTAATCCCACATGTAGTTATTAAATCTGTTGTCTACTCAAAGCTAATAATCTCTTCCTGACCCCAATGAACACATGATCAAAGAAATAAATTCTACCCTCTACAATTTTCACTGGAACGGTAAACAATCAAAAGAATAGCAATCAATCTTGACTCATTAAAGTCTCATTGATTCACTTAAGATCTCGAGGATGAGAAGACTACTATTTCTAAGCACGAAGATTACAAGCGTCTGGTCCGTCATTCATAATTCAGCCGTCGTCCATTAGAGAATATCCTCGTCCATAATCCAAATTACAAGCGTCTAGTCCGTCATTAATAATCCAGCCGTCGTCCATTAGAGAATATCCGCGTCCATAATCCAAAGACCTATTCCATATTCCATATAACAGTATTAGCACCAAATTCAAAAAGACTATCATAGTATACATAAACATAGGCTTGTTTCCTGCAAGAGAGAAGCGGTCAACAGTTTTCAATGATGCCGGCAAGACATCATGATGTTCCAAAAATATCAAATCCGTATCGCTGATCAGTATTCTTAATCCATAATATTCGTTGTAAGTCGTCATCTAAAGAATGATGTATCTCAGTCACGCTTTGATTGTAACTGTTCATATGAGTACCATGAGGATCTTGAAGTACATGGGTTCATACGGCCCCTAGCCCCGGGTTAAGCGGAATTAGACACAAGTTACGAAACGTAACGCCATAGATCTTGCACGCTACGCTCGTATTTTGCTATCAGCATGCGATATGTATCGCCAAATTTGAGAAACTTTGAGTGGAGGCGCTTGGTGGTGTAGCCCTGTTTTATAAGTTTCTGCAACAATGTTTTGTGACGTTGATTAAAATCGTCACATTTAACACAGGATCTAGCAAATGCTACTAGGCGTGATATGTATACGCCATATGCAGGTCCCACTGGAATATTACTGTCCAGAAAGGGATAGTTTACGATGTCGAAATTGTAATCATTTCTTTTGTCATACAGTCGACGAGAGAGAAGGCCCGCTTCATTTGTATAGAGATATAGGTCTAAATATGATGTGCCTGTAGGGTTATCTGTAGTTTCCTTCAAATCCAGTGAAGGTGGATATATATCCTTCAGTGCGTCATGTATATAGCGATTATCCACAGCGAGAAGATCGTCTATATAGCGTTTGGTGAATGAGAAGGAACGGGCTTTGAATGGATCGGTTTTTGAAAGCGCCTGCATATAGTCATATTCATAAGAGAACAGATGTAGGTCAGCCAATAGGGGTGCACAATTAGTACCCATTGGAATACCTATATGCTGTTGATATATTGTGTTGCCAAATTTCACATAGATATTTTTAATGAGAAATTCAAGCAACTCTATAAACGAAGAAACATCCCATGAATAATTCTCTTGTATGTAGTAGAGCTAAAGAATGATTTATGGCTTCCGACATTAATATATCTACGATCAGTTTTCTTGAACACAGATACTATTAATGAACTTAGACGGTCAATAAGGTCCTGATGAGGGATTGTAGTATAGAGAGTCGAGAAATCCCATGTGGATACATGTCTGTACGGAATGTGACCTTTAGCATCAAGTTCTTCCGTAAGACATTTTGAGTTTTTGAATATCCACATACATTCAACGCCAGAGGTTTTAGAAATAGTGGCGCAATACCTTTCCCAAAATGCTTTTACCTCCTGAAGGGCCCTCGTCAGAAGGGTTGAAAGAAGCTTAGTGGTGCAGCTTCTAGAACCAGCTATGAATCTAGCTTTTTATGGTGATTTATGCATCTTGGGAGTCCAGTATACTTTTGGTATATCGTTATGTTTTGTTGGAAGACAAATACCTCTTTCCCTGAGAAACGTTTTGTGATTGTTAAATAAATCTTCCAGAATAATTGCAGTTTGAGAGTAAGTAGACATATTTGATGACGATATGTTTACACATATTCCATACACAAGACCTATTCCATATTCCATATAACAGTATTAGCACCAAATTCAAAAAGACAATCATAGTATACATAAACATAGGCTTGTTTGCTGCAAGAGAGAAGTGGTCAACAGTTTTCAATGATGCCGGCAAGACATCGTGATGTTCCAAAAATATCAAATCCGTATCGCTGATCAGCATTCTTAATCCATAATGTTCGTTGTAAAGTCGTCATCTAAAGAATGATGTATCTCAGTCACGTTTTGATTGTGACTGTTCATATGAGTACCACGAGGATCTTGAAGTACATGGGTTCATACGGCCCCTAGCCCCGGGTTAAGCGGAATTAGACACAAGTTACGAAACGTAACGCCATAGATCTTGCACGCTACGCTCGTATTTTGCTATCAGCATGCGATATGTATCGCCAAATTTGAGAAACTTTGAGTGGAGGCGCTTGGTGGTGTAGCCATGTTTTATAAGTTTCTGTAACAATGTTTTGTGACGTTGATTAAAAGGCAAAAGATTTCGGATATGAAAGAATCGGATATATGGAGCTGAATATCTAAAACTAGGAATATAAAACAAAAAATAAATCCAACTCGGTTATTGACATGTACAACGAACCATTATAGTTCATTACCAATTTTGAATTCTCGTCTTTTTTTCATTAAAAACTGGCATAACAGTCAAAGTACGAGACTTTTTGGACCCCGTAGGCAGAATAATAAATTTCGATGATTTATAAACGAGATTTAAAATTAGAACCGGTCTCGAGTAGTGGAATTACTGATGATGTTTGTGAGTACTGTGACACGGTTGATCATTAATAATTTGGGGAATGTCCCATTGTGAAGAAAACTGACATCAGATTTGGAAGTGTGGCCTAATATGTTCTCAAGAAATTATATAAGGCTGGGGGAAATCACAAACCGCCATAAACAAGATGATCCTGCTGACGAAACGGTTCATATATACACAGAAAGTACAAAGGTCCAATTTAGATTTCAAAGCCCCTCTGTACTCTATATATTTAAAACAAATCACTAAGCTCTGGACGAATACAGAGCGACAAAAGATGGAAAATTGAGTCGCTTCACTAAAAATTGGATGATGTTCCTAGGGTTTTTGACTAAAATACAACAGGCGACTCATGAAAAAATATAACCTTGAGAAATTAGTGGCATAAGCGATATCGGGGGCAAATGGTCATTAAGTAGTGAGTGAATGAATGAAAAGGAGTATGTTATGTGCCCGTAGTGTCAAGGGGAAGTATGTCACAACTGTCTGACGTTTTTTTGTGTCTAGGTTTATATATATTTATTTTGCAATAATAATTTGAACAAATAAATGATCTTTATTCATAGAAGGAATATTCTATATAGTGTGGCAGCTTAGCACGTTGAAGAGGGCAGGCTGGAGAAACAGCGGACTTCGTCAATAGCCATTCGTTCTTTTTCCGCGAAAACGGAAGTAACTGTATTTGAACGGTCATATCACACCTAGCACACCTATGGTTTGATCTGTCTAAAATCTATTATAGTTTACTCACTATGATTGACAGTACTACATACATCCGGGATTTGATATTGTATCTCAGATGTATGTCTGCGGTTCGTCAACGTAAAATGTCTAAGAGAAAGGGGATATGTAAAATTGAATTATAGTTCCTAATTATTGATTCAATCTCTATGTTTGTTTTTATCATCAATGTTGACTTTTGTATCCCAGCCGTAAGATGTCACTTGAGAAAACTATTCACATGTCAAATGCATAGAATCTTTCCCCGCCCACCCCGGAAAAGGTGATCTATATAGGTAAATGATCTTTATTCATTGAGTAGCGGCTTTATCGAATTAAATATTTATTAAATATGGCATAAATTTGAATTATATTGTATATCACTCAGCACTACTGACAGTCAGTATTTGTTTCTATATTTCACTGGACGATATTGCTTGGGGTCGTTTCTTAAATATGACATAAATTTGAATTATATTGTATATCACTCAGCACTACTGACAGTCAGTATTTGTTTCTATATTTCACTGGATGATATTGCTTGCGGTCGTATCTACTTCCAATAAAATATTCATGAGATGATGTTGTGAGAATATATATATATTTCTTATCATTGGTTCGATGTCGAAACATTAGCATAAATCGGTCAGCATTAAAATCCATATCGCATCTGCCGTATGTTATCAAACTAATCTTAACTGTATGACAAACACATGGGTCTGTGCTGAATTTCATACTGAACAAACTCTACCCCCTCCTGTAACGGAAGATCAAATAGTGCTTGACAACTAAAACAGACGAGGGATATTCAGCCGAGTTTCGGTTGAATCTTAAATATACCAATCAGTAGTATAATAGCTATCATCAGGAAGACACAGCAGTAATAGCTGCAAAGCAAATGCACACACTGCTCGGTAGTAAGTCTCCAGTTTCTAATCGTTCGATAAAGCCGCTGCTCAAACTATGTTGCTAACACCCGCTTGCATACGGTAATCCTTTCTTTACTATGAATGTTCGCATTTGTTTAGACCTAATGTCTTGTTCAGTGTTAACATGAATGCTATTTGTTCTGTAGCTCAATAGTAAACTGGGCACCGTATCCAAATATCAACTCATGAATAAAGGTTCTCCCTATCATAAAGTGTTAGTACACAGAAATTCAGAATAAACATTGATAGCGCTACTTGATGTATCTTACTGAAATTTGTCACAAATGACTGAATTTTTCCCAAAAGGTAACACTACAAATGGAAGTTCCGCGTATGAAATTAAATCATCTGTATCTTGTAGTGAACAGTTCTCCGTCTCGGACATTCTCCCCCACCAACAGCAAATGCATTCATATGACTTTGGCTATCAGATCGCCATGTCGTTATTATGATATCCCCTTTAGAACCTAGCATAGCGGGAGATACCCGACTGTCCAAGCCCATTGAGCGGAACAACGAGGAGTATGTAGCATTTCACAAGTTGACTAATGATGGAGAATTTCCAGTAAACAACGTAGCTTTTCTCCTGGTTTGAGATGGTTACCTCTGAACGGCCGTGGGACAGAAACGCGAAATAACGAAGATGCGAACTTGTTTTGGAGAACGGACGCTTCTGCGATTCCCGGGTGACAAAAATATCTATATAGAGGTCAGGTGGTTACAGAAACAGTCAAACTCAGAAAGAGAGACCCCAAGCTAGCGAAATTTGATCGACGTATTATACTCGACGAGAGGGAATGTCGCACCTTGTGAAGGCGCCCAGGTTATTCGAAAGAAAAGGTGTGTGTTCATAGTCTTCACATGAACACCTGCACTGCAGCAAAAATGCGGCTGAGATACTAAGGCTACGTCAGAGGGTCTGAATGTGAGGTACCGAAGAAAGCTTTCCTGTGGTTGCTGTTGAGTCACCAGACGTCATCAATTTTTTCCAACCTCTTGCATATCCATCCAACTGATGGGAGAAAAATGAATCCGCCATGAAGAGGACAGGTAGATTTGTAGGGGTAAGAGCAAAGTCCAGTACCGAGGGACACAACTGAAAGACTGGAGTCAACAAAGCCAGTTGAGACGTAGGTCGTCTTGGGACAAAGTTCAAAATCGGATATCCTCGATGAAGAAGAGCAGGATATTTCCGCTAAATCCATAGAAACGATCATCGACATCAGCCACGTGATTAGTGGCTTGAGAAAATTACATATCGGTAAATGGAAGGCGTCAGCAATCGGTGCGACGGAGATTGTCGTGTGACCAGATGCTCAGCATGAAAACCAAACTTTACCAAAACAGAGAGAGAGATAAAGAGAAGTTTACTTAACGTCGCATACAGCAATCACTATTGAGAATGTGCTGCTTTGCAAGAAATTACAAGCGTCTGGTCCGTCATTCATAATTCGGCCGTCGTCCATTAAAGAATATGCGAGTCCATAATCCAAAGACCTATTCCATATTCCATATAACAGCATTAGCACCAAATTCAAAAAGACAATCATAGTATACATAAAGATAGGATAGTTTCCTGCAAGACAGAAGCGGTCAACAGTTTTCAATGATGCCGGCAAGACATCATGATATTCCAAAAATATCAAATCCGTATCGCTGATCAGTATTCTTAATCAATATGATAATCGTTTTAATGTCGTCATGTAGAGAATGATGTATCTCAGTCACGCTTTGATTGTGATTGTTCATATGTGCACCATGGAGATCTTGACGTACATGGGTTCATACGACCCTAGCCCCGGGTTGAGCGGAATTAGACAAGTAACGAAACGCAAGGCCATAGATCTTGCACGCTATTTTGCTATCAGCATGCGATGTGTATCGCCGAATTAAGAAAAAAAAACTTTGAATGGAGGCGCTTTGTGGTTTTTATAAGTTTCTGCCACAATGTTTTGTGACGTTGATCAAAATCGTCTCATTTAACACAGGATCTCGCAAATGCCACTAACCTTTACTATACTGTGAAGTCATGTGGCTTTGTCAGTATGTCGGCACCTCTTCCCACTTCCCTTATATGTGTTGTAATGTATACCCCATATGCAGGCCCCACTGCAATATTACTTTCTAGAAAGGGATAGCTTACGATGTCGAAATTGCAATCATCTCTTTTGTAATAAAGTCGAAGAGAGAAGGCCCGCTTCATTTTTATACAGATATAGGTCTAAATATGATGTGCCGGTAGGTCTATCTGTAGTTTCCTTCAAACCCAGTGAATGTGGATATATATCCTTCACTGCTTCATCTATATAGCGATTAACCACAGCGAGAAGATCGACTATATCGTTTGGTGAATGAGAAGGAACGGGATTTGAATAGATCGGTTTTTGAAAGTGCCTGCATATAGTTATATTCATAAGAGAACAGATATAGGTCAACCAACAGGGGGGGGACACAATTCGAACCTACTGGAATACCTATATGCTGGTGATATATTGTGTTGCCAATTTTCACATAGATATTTTTAATGAGAAATTCCAGCAACTCTATAAACAAAAACATCCCATGAATGATATCTCTTGTATGTAGTAGAGCTAAAGAATGCTTTATGACTTCCGACATTAATATATCTATGATCAGTTTTCTTGAACACGTATACTAGACGATCAGTAAGGTCCTGATGAGGGATTGTAGTATAGAGAATCGAGAAATCCCATGAGTTTTTAGAAATAGTGGCGCAATACCTTTCCCAAAATGCTTCCCCAAAAGACTATACTGTGAAGTCATGTGACTCTGTCAGTATGTCGGCACCTCTTCCCACTTCCCTTATAATTTTTACCTGTATATGGCTTGATTCTGCTGGTGGACGTTTCGTCCCCGAGGCCCGCCCCCTGTACAGACGTTTTGGTCTTTGATATATGTTGGCATTTGTGGGAAGTTGATGCTGGGTCGACGTCGGGCCTTACAGACTAGTCTTTTGTGTTAAATGCCGTCATTTTCATCTGACGACGATACAGCTCACCAATCCCCAGTGTACGAGTTGTCACAGCGAAACAGCTCACCAATTACCAATATACGAGTTGTCAGAGCATTACCATCATAGCTCTCTAGATTTGTATCTAATACCGCTTATGCCGGTGCTAGGGGCCGTGTGGTCATATCATCCAAGTTGCCACATGAACAGGTACAACAAAAGCGTACCTGAGATACAACACATATCACGAATACCGGAAGACTATACTGTGAAGTCATGTGACTCTGTCAGTATTTCGCACCTCTTCCCACTTCCCTTATATGTGTTGTAATTTAACTCCTGTAGGGCCCTCGTCAACAGGGTTGAAAGAAACTTGGTGGTGTAGCTTCTAGAACCAGCTATGAATCTAGCTGTGTATGGTGATTTATGCATTTTAGGAGTCCAGTATACTTTTGGTATTTCGTTATGATTGGTTGGAAGACAAACACCTCTTTCTCTGGGAAACTTTGTGTGATTGTTAAATAAATCTTCCAGAGTAAATGCAGTTTGGGAGTAAGTAGACGTATTTGGCGATGATACGTTTACACTCAATTGGTTAACCAGCCAGTGTAATAGTAATATTTACATATGAATATTATATTATTTGGAGGTTTGTTTACTGGGACTATGACGAATATACTCTCGACATTTTCTAGAACTTCTTGCGAATTGAGGTTTCTCAGTACTTGTTGTGCTTGGGGAAGGGTACTTCTGTCAATATGGCGGATTGTTTCAACGACCTTGCTCTCGCTGAGGTCCAGCCAATCAACAATTACAGTAGGTTCAACTTTTTCTCGCTTAGACAAATTGTTCCAATGCAGACAGGACCATCTTCTGGTGGGCCTTCAGATTTATTCTTCTCGGCTCTCTATATTTAGGCCCCTATCGCAGGAGTAATCTTAGGTCCTTATCACTCACTATATCAAGGTTACCAGTCACAATATATTTAGATAAAGTTTGACGATTCACAATCACAACTATAGCCCCAACTATGAAAGCTTGGGAGCTGAAACGCTTATGAGAAGTCTGCCACGGATCTGATAATAAGGAAGACCTCGGTGTTTTTTCGGTTACGTCAATTTTATAATAACAGAAAAAAGTAACACAAAAATGTGTGAAGTCAAAGATTAACAATCAAATATTTATTCACAATACTAAAATCATATACAAATTAAGTAAGGTTACTACAACAATGTGTGAAATATAGTCTTACTGTTCAATGCTATACCGGTGTATATTTTACAGTCCCTGTTGATGCGCACAAATCGCTTTTCTCTATAATGGTAATCCAACACTGCTCAGTTGTTCACAATCCCAGTAAGTGTCCAATATCCGACGGTTCAATAGCGTAAACTTTAATACACAGGAGTAAATAATCCAGCAGTCCGTAATTACAGGCAAAGGTAACACAGTATAACACCCACATAAAAAGCCAGTTTGAATTCCCTGCTGACTGACTGACTGAGCGCTATTTATACTCTATGAGGCATTCCAGACCATTCTACCCAATCAAGAAGCTTCTAGAATACACAGCGTTACCGCATCATCTGACCTAGATACAATTTACAACAACCTTCTAGAAAGTTCCAAGTGGCTGACCCATAAAATAATATGCAAACAAGCTCTAGATATTCTAGAAACATCCACAATGTCTAATAATAGACTACAATACCATGACACTTCAGTACCAGCAGAATTCCGTCTGTTTGTCTGCTGCCATCTAGATAATTACACAATTAAACAAAGGACGGAATGCTGATGAGACATTAGTGAAACTAACACTCGCATGTGTGAAAAACAACGAACATATTTGAGACGGAAGGAGATCATCGTATCCGGTCAATGAAGCTTTGAACAAGAACGACCCTTATATTGAAGTTAATGTTGTCACAACTCTCTTTGCCAATATACTTCCAACACCCTTTTCGGTGTATTAGAAAGAATTGAAACGATATGCAAGATCACATGCAAGAAGGCTGTTCTACAGAAGAGAATGAGGAAACGCTTCTCGTCGTAAGTCCAGATGATAGTGTTAGACCGATAAAGCCCACTCGATCCTGGTCAAGTCTACACAAACCCACTATACAATAGAACGTTCACACATCATACATTCTCAAGCAACGTAAAACATGTTTCCAATGTTTTATTTGACATTCACGGGTTGTACTTACCAGTGGTCTCCTATGACGAACAGTGGACGAATCGCTGACATTGCTCCAACTTCTAAGAGAGATATTCAATACGAATGTTGTGCAAAGTTAAGTCGACAGCAGAGATCTTAGAGAAGATTATTATCGAGAAGGATACAGTTACGGCAGCAATCTACCTTGGTAAAAGACATTCAGAGGAACCGGCATGCAAAGAGGCAAACCGACAGAGACAAATACGTCATAGAGGCAAAACGACATGGAGGTAAAACGTCACAGAGGCAAAACGACATAGAGACAAAATGACTTAGAAGCAAATGACTTAGAGGCAACACAGCGCTATGGCTAAATGATACGGCGATCGGAACGCAAAAAAGTGATAAAAGCTGCCAGGACAAATTGGAGAATTCATGTCAATGTGCTGACAGTCTGTAAAATCAGGTCAGAGAAGTCTTTAACAATAGCGAACATACGCGTGTAGCTGAGCGCTGTCAAGGAAACATTGAATGCCAGCAGCATCAGATACGCGGTTTCTTTGCCCAAATACAGACATTAGAACTGATGGAGAATTTACTATGTTTACAGAAATAATTTCTGTATCACAGCATAGAAACCCAGCCAGATAATTGTATTTCGAACTGTGTGTACGCCGAATATGAATTTCAGAGACAAGTGGAAGATGGGAAGAATCCAGTTCATTATATAAGCCTACGTATAGGTTGATAGTGTTGTTAATAATTTCTAGTACTCGGCGAAACCGCACGCGTGTCATCTTCTCGCTACTGGGCGTACAACACATAGCAAAGAATTATCGCGCAAAGTGTGCAAAGACGGGTTCAAGGAAAAAGAAATAGCAGATATGATTGCTTAAATCATCATTGTACAACACCATAGTCTGATTTTTTCTTAGATTTCTCAGTGGCATCAGAGCGATATGGTCTCAACGTCTGAAGTGCAACGAGGAGCTGGACGTGTACGATGTCCGGACTGCTCTAGAATCTGCAAAGGGGACCGTACATCCAAAGTCTCCATCACCTTGGGAGTGCTTTGTCAGGTGTTAACACCAACGACATCGCATCCCTCCTGCACATTCTCGTCACGGACCACATCAAGCACCACATAACTCTTCGTGACAGACGCATATGTGTTCACTCCAACTGTACTTGAGGTTTTCACAGCATCACCACGGACCAGAGTATTGTTTTCCTCACAACGCGCGGCATAGGAGTCTCAGGAACAGTGCGTTTTCACACGGTTTTCTCGTGTGATCCACAGTCTTAGATCGACAGCAATGTGGCGGACGTCCAACCATAGGCAACAGAGCATGAGAACCCTCAATTTCGCAATCATATATAAGGCAGAGCATCCACAACTTAATGTCACACATCAACACAACCTTAATAATGCCCGACTGGAGAATGAAAGACGGCGTTGAACTATACCGTACAGTCCATGCTTCTCAAAGAACTGGGCCACAGCACAGCTGTTGACAAAACCCGTCAGCCGTGCACCTTGCTGGCTTCGACTCGACGATACGAAATACTCGGGAAAATGTACACCAAACAGATCAGAGTCCAGGACCATTACCTCCAACACATTGCTCGTAATATCACGTGATATCAACTCCAGGAACGCTTCTCTCGATGACTGGACGTTTCATGAATATGTAATGATTTTGGTACAAGCTCTCCCATGCGTGACTAGGCATCGCGAAGTGCCCAAATGCCCTCCAACTCTAAGCCTGCGACTTCACGACCGAAGTCAATCGCCATAGCAAACAACACGAATACACAGGTACCAGGCAAATCAAACAGTCAAAATATAAATGAATGCCATAGTAGATGAAATGAACGACCACGGAAAAACGAATGAATTTGCGCACAATGGACCTAATATCACAATTTGTTTCCAACTTTACACGCTTACAACACAGTACAGCTACAAAATTACGCTTCGAACTTCCACATACATTTTTACCTGTATATGGCGAGATTCTGCTGGTGGACGTTTCGTCCCCGAGGCCCGCCCCCTGTACAGACCTTTTGGTCTTTGATATATGTTGGCATTTGTGGGAAGTTGATGCTGGGTCGACATCGGGCCTTACAGACTAGTCTTTTGTGTTAAATGTCGTCATTTACATCTGACGACGATACAGCTCTCCAATCTCCAATGTAAGAGTTGTCACAGCGAAACAGCTCACCAATTACCAGTATACGAGTTGTCAGAGCATTTCCATCATAGCTCTCTAGATTTGTATCTAATACCGCTTATGCCGGTGCTAGGGGCCGTGTGGTCATATCATCCAAGTTGCTACATGAACAGGTACAATAAAGCGTACCTGAGATACAACACATATCACGAATCGTTAGATTCTTGGTATGTGCTTAAGAATAGGTTAACCAGAAGACTATTCTGTGAAGTCATGTGACGCAGTCAGTATGTCGGCACCTCTTCCCACTTCCCTTATATGTGTTGTAATTCACGGTACCACAGCACAAAAATCTAAACGAAACTGAACATAAATCCACAATTTACAGAAACTTCAAAAGAGACTGCATATTGGTTTGTCGAGAATTACTTGATTGGCTTTCATCAATGGATTATTAGTACTGTAACAGAAATTACAAGCGTCTGGTCCGTCATTCATAATTCAGCCGTCGTCCATTAGAGAATATCCGCGTCCATAATCCAAAGACCTATTCCATATTCCATATAACAGTATTAGCACCAAATTCAAAAAGACAACCATAGTATAGATAAACATAGGCTTGTTTCCTGCAAGAGAGAAGCGGTCAACAGTTTTCAATGATGCCGATTAAGAATACTGATCAGCGATACGGACTTGATATTTTTGGAACATCATGATGTCTTGCCGGCATCATTGAAAACTGTTGACCGCTTCTCTCTTGCAGGAAACAAGCCTATGTTTATGTATACTAAGATTGTCTTTTTGAATTTGGTGCTAATACTGTTATATGGAAAATGGAATAGGTCTTTGGATTATGGACGCGGATATTCTCTAATGGACGACGGCTGGATTATGAATGACGGACTAGACGCTTGTAATCATCATGTTCCAAAATTATCAAATCCGTATCCGCAAGCGACCCCTTGCGTTCCCCTTCGATAATCACAGCTGATGTTCTGGAAATGTTGAAAACCAAAGTGGCTTGTTTACGTGTGCGGTTGGCTTACCTGAATGAATTCAACGCTGGAACTTTCTCAAACGATCAATTGAGACTGTGACATGACCATATAAAGCAAGCTCGGCTCGTTCGCTGATATTGAAAACCAATTCCCGTGGCGATAGCTAGGTTGAATGCAGAGTCGTGGCTATGAACTTTGCTGACATCGTGTGGATTTACTCGGGAGAGTTGGCGGCTGATATTTACAGGATACGTCTGCCACGAATTATGGTTTAAGCCTCCATAGTCATATTTTCCCAGCGAAGTTCAGATAAGCTGATCAGGGAGTGTTGAAATCATGACCTTGGAAAAGCATCCTGTGAAGGAGAACGCTTGTGGATAATTCACTACCTCACACCCATAAGAGGGGCTCAGTCTCGGGAAAGTGATATAGGGCGCTGCAATTGTCGACGACTGGTTCTACCTTTACGCACAGAAAAGCGGAGTGCCTATATAAAAACTCGTTCCCGCCGAAACGACGCAGTTGTACAAAAATTCCAAGGTGAAAACATCGCAAAATATTGGGAGAAAACATATTACAGAAGGCTGACGCCGGGCCGTAACAGAACCGCGACCAGGCCGCCGAATTAATTGTACAGACAGTCGCCGCCGGGTTGGGGAAGGCCGCCGCCGGGTCGTCATTAAATAGCATAGAAGTCCGGGCTACGTTGACTTTAATCCTGTGTCTACCTGTGTCGACCATTGTGCGTGTCTAGCTGTGGGAGTTCATGTTTCGACCGTATTGTATAGTCGTGCGGGTATAGCTCTGGAGATTATAGTATTCATAATTAGCTGTAGCCGGTAGGTAACTGTATTATTGGTCTTGGCCAATATTACTTTCCTGTGAAGAGGCTGCAGTTATACTGAATTAATCATAGATCCTACATAAACAATTATCCATGCACACATTTATTTATACACACACAGGCTTACGGCTAGCGGTTGAAATACATTCACGCTTACAAGTCATAGGTTTAAGGCTAGGGCTTGATATTCATACAAATTACAAATACTGGGTGATCGCAGGCTTAAGACTAGGGTCTATCCATTCACACACCATTATACATACAGTCTCCCACAGTCTTGTATATACGTTATAAAGTTCTCTGCCTACCATATGTTAATATTGTCCCATACAGTAGTGGTAAAAGAGAGGTCTTAGACCAGGTGCCTACTCATCCGGGATGTCCATACAGTAGTGGGAAAAGGCGGTTCCTAACCAGATACTTACCCATCCACCGTGTGTTATCGTCAACTCTAGCCTTGATAATTTGTCCTTGGAGCCGGACCGCGGAGTGAGTCGCTGTTCAGCGGGGTCGCTGAAGCCTGGTGGTCTATTCCTACAAGGAGTGCGGCGGTGGTTAACCGTACAATTGTACGTAGACCTGTCCTGTGGTGTTTTACGGGGATACGGGCCGATGCCGTAGGAGCCTTTGTACTGTGAAAGTACTGTCGTGCTCAGGTCGTCCGTATCCAGTGACAGTTACCAACGCTTGGAGAGATCAGGTCGTGTAAGACGAGACACGACGAAGACGAGAAGTTCATGCAACCCAGGATTTGAAGAAGAACGGGGAAAGGAAGATAGACGCCGGATCTAGCCACGGAGGGGCCAGGTCGTGTAAGACGAGACACGACGGCGATGTGAAGTCCATCCAGCAGGAAGTGGAAGAAGATCAGGGGAAGGAAGATAGACGCTAGATCCAACCACGAAGGAACCGGTTGAGACCAGACTGTGGCCGTGATCAGGCTTGAT